>JASZXT010000014.1:0-90905 GCA_035521555.1 Lecanoromycetidae sp. Uapishka_2
TCCTTGTACGCTGGTATCTGCGCCCAGCACGTCCCGGCCCACCCTGCCATCGTCACCGCAGTACCATCGACCATTACTCTTGTCCCAACTCCTGCCGGAACCACTCCAGCACAGTCAGCGGCCGTCGGTTCGCCAGCTCCTACAGCTGCCGTTGCCGTCCCAGCGAGCACCGCCCCACCAGCGCAAGCCGCAGCCGTGCTACCCCCGACTACGATCTCCATCAGCACGACCGTCACGCTGCCCTGCCCATCTGCCGCCGGTGTTGGCGAAGCCACCGATGGTCAAGTCCAAGCAGCCGCCACTCCTATGTCAGGCGGATGCACAACGACATCACTTCTCCAAACCGCCGTCACGGTGCCCCAAGTTGCACTGTCGACCGGCACATCTTCAAGCGTCGGTCTCGTCGCTGGTACCCCTGCTCCAGCCCAAGCTGCCGTTACAGGTTCCCCAGCTGTTGTCCCTGGTGTTGCTGGTGCGTCGAGCTCAGCACCTGCTGTTCCAAAGTCGACGTCAACCACGACACCCTTCACTGGTGCGGCAAGCAAGAGCTCGGTCAGCATGGTCTTCGTGGCTGCCGTTGCTGGTCTGTTTGTTTTCGCATAAACGCATCGTCGGTGTGTGATATGAATGGGATGAGGAGTGGAGTGGGAGGGTATGGATGTTTGCTCATTGGGACGTTTATTATATTCACGTCTTTCCTTAATCACACTGCATTCTGGTTTTAACTCATGGCGGCGCCTTAATTTCTATCTGGGAGACCATCTATATTGAATACCTTGAGTTGGTTGCGTATAATACGCAGTGGTGATAATCTATTGGGTGGTAATTGGTCCTGATGCATACTCTTGAGTTTGTGTAGACAGAAAAAGAATAGTTACAATATAGGAAATCTAAAGGCAAGAGCCGATTCATCTATGACTTGACTTTTACTGCAATGATTTGACACGAACTTCAAGCCGAATGCGCAGTAGGGACTGCCTTACGCCCTGTATATAGCAATCAAAAACATCAATGCTCATTGACTAAAGCCTTCACAATCCATGTTCAATCCGACAGTCTTGAAGCGCTCAAGGCTCCCAAGTCGTCCCATTCTGATTTCTTTCATATCATTCACACCAGTCATGGATCAATGGTTTGGACTTGATGACATCTAAGTATTTGCTTCTCCCTCGATAATGCAGAGCAAAAACTGCGAATACTACTTGTTGTCAGAAGAGTCATACCCATCAGCTTTGTCCCCAAAACACAGCTCTTTGCCTTGCTTGGCCTGTATGTGTCTTTGACGACGAAATCTACTCAGTCCACGGGACTAGTCTTGAGAGACAATGCTGGCGGTGATCTTACATACTCTCGTTATAAATTATATTATAATTATATATCGGGGAGCTATATATAGAATGATGTTGGAGATATGTAGGTATACAAGTATGAAGATATATATACGTCCGTATAGACAGATGATTTAGCCCAAGAAAACCACATGAATATCATCATTTACCAACGCCTCATCATTCATCACCAAGCAAACCATAATCTAGCTAGACAGCCGTACCAACAGCATCATTCTCTCCCTTTTCGGCTGACGTCCTAGGCGTAAAGAACTCATCATCAGTCGCTTTAGGAATGATGGGCGGTCGTTCCGTAGTCCTCTTCTGCCCTCGCACAAAAGCTTGATCGTCCATCCTCCCCCTCTGAACGAAATCCGGGAAGTCAGCTTCATCGGGTGTCTTATCCTTTATACTACCCGAATTCCTCTCCAAGCTATCCTTCTTCTCTTCAACGATGTTCTTTTTCTCCTTCTTTCTGAAAAGATTGCGATATTTGCGTTGCACATAACCTTCCCTAAAGCAATACCCCGGATGGAAAATATTCAGGACCAAGACCGCCACAATCACCATTGCGCCTTCGAAGCCGATGAAGAGGTGCTGATTTTTTATCAATGCGCCTTCCCATCCTTCGCTCAATTCCGCTACACGGTATATAGATCGGATGAAAATGCAGAACGTAGCGAGTCCCAATGCAACCAGGAATAACCTGAATTTTGCACTCCTGCGCAAAGTCTTGTGGGTAGAATCAAACGCATCCTCCCCCATCGCTCGCATCCGCCCGATTGTCTTGATGCTGAAATCTAGACAAAGAAGTTGGAAGACAAACAACGTAACCACCTGAAAACTCAACCCAGCAACCATGATATGATCGCCCACATCTGGATTCTTGCCCGTATGGCTGGCTGCACTCGCCATACCACCACCAATCGCCTGCAGGAGAAGAGAGAGCACATCGCAAGGGATAAAAATGCGGGGATAGGAGAGAGGCGCTATGCGGGAGTTCTCGGCGCCGAAGGTGATGACGATGCGAGAGAGGCAGAGGTAGAGGCCGGCGGCTAGGAAGGCGGGGGCGATGGTTAGGCAGACGATTTGGAGGAGGAATGCGTTCTTGGGTGGAGGCAGTCAGTGTGGGTGTGATGATGAAAGACCAGCCATAGGGAGGGGAATTATACCTGATTGAAAGGGTTGTGATAGCTCATCACCCTTCCAATGTAACCCAGTACTTCGAGGATACATCCGCTAACCATGGCAACTGTGAAGCCCACGAACCGCCGTGATAGTGCGGCTTGCAATATGAAGCCGCATAATGAGAGAGAGAAAAGGGCGAGGAAGGCTGAGTTTGTGGCGAGAGAAGGTCTGTAGGCGTAGTATGAAGTATCGAGAGGGCAGGTCGCAAGAGTGCACGCTGCTCGATATGCGGCCAATTTGGGGGTGTCGCGACGGAGGAGTGGTGTGAGTAAATTCATGATTCTTTTTCAGCGCTGTTCATCCATGAGAGCAAGGTGGGATTCTTCAGGTTTATTGTATCAGGAGAGAATTTGGAGGCGAAATAATAGCAGTGGTGAGGTAACGTCGTTATCGGATACCGGCACAGTCAGATTGAAGCTACCATAGTTAGAACTAGCCCTGCTTGCTCGGCTGGAAGGACTTCCACAGTAGCCTTGCCGTAGAAAAGGAATTGGAAAAGATAACAGGAAAAGCAAAGATGCACACCTTCTGATGATTGAGAGAAGTATGCAAGGAAGAGAAAGAGAGGGTTCTAAGAAGATAGAGACGATCCAACCTCACGGTACCATACCTGTTTTAAACCCAATACCTTAGAATCACTCGGAGATCTCGCTTAAGATAGTTCTAGTGTTTGGAGGTGGGCGAGGTGGGCTTGCGAAGCTCGCTTGCTTGATGGACTCGAGAGCGACCTCTCGGTTACAGGAGGAGCCGGAAAGACATTGCTCTGTTGTGTTGTGGATCGTGAGTGGTGCCACCTTTATTAATCTGGGGGGAAAATGCGCTCGTATTCGCAAATCACGAAATGAGAATGGAGTACGAGTATGCTGCGATTGATGCCATAAGGCATTGTGAGAGAAGGTCATACCGTTCAATGATACCTTGAAAACAAAGTGAGGTTCACGATTGCATTTTACAATCTTGGTAGCGATGCCGCCACCCGAAGGATGCCTGCTCGCATGCAAGAGGTCAAACAAGCCACCATCTCTGGCCGTACAGAGAGTAGGAGAATGGAACACTGTCGGTAGGTGCTCTCATGCTCAATACAAAAAAGTAATAATTTATATATGATTCCATATGTATTCCAATTCTCTATTGCAACAATCACAATGAATGATAAACGCAATGAGAATTGGCCCCAATGGGAAAGCCAAAGCCAATCCCACACGTGCAAAAACGCCATGTTTATTTCCCTCGCTGCGTCACACATTCAGCTCGCTGCGGCTGATGGGTCGTTAATAGTCTTATCGAATCTAGGATAGCAAAGGTAACGGCATATGTACTCCCTTCTCCAATGCTCTTCCCTTTACACCTCAAACACATGCAATGTATATATCATTAAACCTTGCGGAAAGGGTCAACACCCAACATTGGTGTTTCCACCATCTGATAAGTAGGAACCCCTTCGGCTCGCCGCCTTTCGAAGAAGTTTTGGCATTCACTGATTAGCATGCCCCACTCGGCCAAAGCCCTACCAGCGTACTTGCTAAGTCCTATGGCAGTACCTTCGGGTTTCAGCGGAGTGCCGTTTGGAATTTCGCTTTGGCGAGACTGTAGAGCTAGCTGCGCTGGTAAAGGCAGCTTGGGGGGTTGCAAGCGTCGCTCCTTGCTCGTTGGGCTTGTATCCTGATCGGTCCATTCCAGGGAGAATTTAAACAAGAGTGATTGATGAGAGGGCATTGGACCTAGACCATTGTCCGAAGCGGATCTAGGGCCTTGTCCTGATTGTGCTTTCGTTCCTCGTGGTCCTGCCAGAGAACCTCTTCTCCGAGGAGTTTGACCTATCAAGATGCCATTGCTGTTCGTTGGCCACGACCTTTCGTTGGTGGCACTGGCTTGGGAAAGATCTTTGCCCGAATTAGAAGTTGGCATGAAGCTATTGAACAAGCTCCATCGCTTCTTGCTTGCCGTTGATGGTCGCCTGCCATCCGTAGGCCCATCGATCTGAGCGAAAGGGTCTCGCGTACTATGTCTCTCGTATGGATTAACCTTCGCAGTCGCTACAGAGGACAAAATGCCTTCGAAAGAGAGGAATGCCCCACTCGGAGCAGGCTGAACGTCATTTCTAACAATGAAAAGGCGTCTTCCGGGAGCTGGACTGCAAGGTGCAGTGGAGGGGGCCACATATTCATTCTTCTCAGCGTCTTCCTGGAGGTACAACAGATGCCTCCATACCTCCTGCAAGCGCTCGGTCAGCTTTATGAGTATAGTCGCGTCTAGGTTAGGACTGCTGCCATCGAACCTTGCCACTCTCCAGATGAGCAATCGCATGAAAAATGCCCTGACCATTGGACACCAGTGGCAGAACTGTGCTTGGAACGTTTCCTTTTCCAACAGCCAATTCAGGCAGATCTCTCGCTTTCTCGTTTGATCCCTCGTGATAGTTCCCCACATGCTGAATAGGAAAGAGCCAAGCCTGACCGCTGTCATGCTGTTCTCGCTCTGTAGCATCTTTTTACAGACAACGATCCAGAAGGGCCACTCGATGGCAGGATTAGCTGATGACTCATCATACCGGGTCAAGATAGCAAAAGCCTCTTCTAAAAAATCGCAGAGAGTAAAGCACGCATTGTGGTCGTAGAGCGAGATCTTCTGAACAGCAGCCTGGAGAGCACTACCGAAAGATTTCGCGTAAAGGGCGTGAGCTTTGTCTGCCGTTACGGTTGAGCCTAGTAGACAGTCCCTTAGCGCCATAATGATACGATTTTCAGCCATTGGTCGCGCTGGCCCCTGAGCCGAAAGCGGGACCATAGTAGCTTTTGCGTCTGGGTCTCCAAGCATGTCGTCGAAAGTGATAGAGGAGGGTCCAGTAGCTTGTTCAACAGAATCCTGATTATTAGCCCGCTGCAGTGTAGCATCGAGAGTAGTCAGGATCTGGGCCTGTACTAGCAACCACCCAGGCACAGCCATCATCTCCCCTGCCGAAAGACCTTCGGGGAGGAAACGGCAAACAAGTTCAGTATAGAACTTGGTAAATATGAAGAACAAGTCAGTGTCTCTTCCAGCCCATCTTCCTACCCAGGGTCCGTGCCATGGAATGTATGCTGTAGCAAAAGGTACGTGAGGTTGGCTCCGGAGATAGCATACTGACGATCGCATGTCTTTGAATTTGAGTGAATGTAGACAGGGTGGAAAAGCAGCACAGACCCCATCTGAAAGCATTGGATCCAGCTTGGCTTGCTTTCCAAAACCACTTTCAGTCAGAACACGGCGCATGTTATTAAGAGGAATTGTCCAAAGGCGGACCAGTATATCAGCAACACCTTCACAGTAGAAGAAGGCATATGCGATAGCCTTCCCACAAAAAGTGACTACAGACGCCGGAACGCTTCGAGCTGACATCTTGTTCACGATATATGCCATCTGAGCCAGGAGGTTCTGCGTAAATGTATTTTTGATATTATGGTATACAGAGTCGGCGAGGAAATCCGAGGAGATTGTCATTGTTGAACCTAGTGACGTTGTCGAGCGAGATTTGAGAGAAGCTCGTGGATTTTTTCCAGACCTGACCGCCGTGGTCAATGCAGGTAAAGTCCACTCCGGTCTGATCATAAGAGCTGTAACGGCCTCTAATATAGCTGGTCGATCATTGCCTGAGACAGATTCGCCATGCCTACCATTGAGCATCTCAAGCAAACCTGTCCACCACTTGTTGAGGATTACTGTCCTGCGGTCCAGGTCTTCAGGTTTCAAGGATGTGACTGCAAGGTTTTCGGCATTGCTTTTTAGAAATGGTAGAAGTGCTGAGCGAACAATAGTAGTCTTCAGTGTGCTTGGTCGAGACTGAAATTTCTGATATTCCCCGTCAAGAGTTCGAAAAGTACTCCACAGGGCGTCCTTCTTCCGTGGGGACTCAATGCCTAAGCCTTGCAAACGGTCGAATGAGGGCGTTTTCGGAAGGGCAGGAGCATTGCTTAATGTGGAGGATTCATGCTCCGACGAGGGCAATTTATCCGTCGAGAATGACTTGGGAATGGGAGGCACGGAAGGAGGATCCGACAGAGAGTTTTTGCTTAACAACGAGCTCAATGGCCGCCTTGCACGTTTGCTCAGCATGCTGTCCTTGTTGATGACGCCATTGACATGGTTGGCATGACCGTTATAAGATGCTTGGGCCTGGACGTTGGTCATTGAGGAGGTGGACTTTGGAGTGACGTCCACCACCATTTCTTTGCGGGATCGACTTCTGCTTGGAGACGGTGAGGGCGATCGAGAACCTGATATCCACGATTTTCGAGCGAAATTCTTGACGGAGCCTGAGACTGAGCGTGCTTTACGCTCGCGTCCTGAAGTCTGCCCATCCTTGAGAGTCGCCGGATTATATGCAAGATCTTTAGAAGCCTCGTCTGTACCTAGAGTGAACTTCGAAATTGTATATTGGGGATCAGACTCTTTCTGAGTAGTTTTGCGCTGCATTGAACCCAATCGCCGAAGTGACCGCCTTTTCTTCGGAATATCTCCCGACCCTTGCTCTATAGAGGGCGTGTGAGGCGCGTTCTCCTGCATATTGACCAAAACATTTTCGGAAAAGCTGCGGCTTAATGAGTTCACTCTCTGTGGAAGTTTTGACGTCGTGACGCTAGGAAGCTCAGCATGACTGGCAGATCTGGTCATCGCAGGCCTTGTGTCGGTCTCTTCTTCCAAATGAGCGACTGCCATCGTGCTGGACGCTGCATCTGTAACGGTCGAGCCATTGGACATTCTATCCTGGCCCGGGCGTGACAGTGATCAATGCATGTGCTTAGGAGCGCAGTGCTTGACGAGTTTGATGGCCTCCGTCGTAATGCGCGCCAAGTCGGCAGCTAATTGAGAAAAGGAATGGCCTCTGCTGCGGTGTCATGCTAGGTCAAGGAAGATGGAGAGAAGATCGAAGGCTGTTCCCGGTCAATGATGGAAATGACCGAAGCGAATGATTCGATCCCATCAGGGACGTGCGCTGACTCAGGAGTCAAGGCGCAGGCCAAATTCCAGGGGCATGGAGAGCGTACGATGATCTATGGCGTAGTGATGAAAATGAAACGAATGTGAGGTTGGAGCGCCTGTCTTGTCAGCGGTAGTGTGTCGAGTGTATGTTCGAATGAGACTTTACGAGTAGTGTTTTGACAATAAGGGTCATTACCGTTATTTAGGGTATCTAGCTAGGCTCGCTAGGGTATCCCCATTGAGTCGTTCTGGCTAAAACAGCTGCCGAACTGTATTTTTAGCCGGCCTAATAATTCGATTTCGAGCCTTCGAGGTTGCCCAAGTGCAGCCTTCCCGCTTGCTAAAAGGTCCAAAACAGGTCTATCAAAACAAGATCTTTATTCAGACGTGTCACAAACCCTCGGGTTTTGATACTGTTTATTTAATGATTGGAAAACGAAAACTACTCCCCAAACTTCCTTCCCAGATGGCGCACCAGCATCTCGAGAGCATGTTTTGTGTCGTGAGAAAGCATCCATCAAAATTGACCCTCCGATGTCATTCATAAGATCTCTACTGCAGGCTCCCATTCCTTCCAGCTAGCGCCAGTGTTCGAAAGGTAGTTTCTATCTCAATTTAATTTTCTAACCCATACAAAGGAGTCTGGAGGAAGGTTGGGGGACTACACTGCCTGAACTCAAAGTTTCCTCCTCAATTTCTTCCCCCTCAAGCGCAATAGAATCTGATTTAAGGCCTTTAATGGAAGCACTCGGTCATAGATCGAATCACAAGTGAGCCATGCGAACCAAAATGAGATCTTTTGGTGCGGAATATTTCACAAGCACGACAGAGCAAAGCGGTAGACAGCGAGGAAACACTGGTGCCCGTCAATCACTATTGTACTTATACAAGTGTATCAGTCTTGTTTCTCCGTTATGAGCATCATACTTTCGAGCTCTCTTGCTTTCTGCCTGGAATGCTCGGCCTTATCAAGCGCTTAATACCAAGCCAAGGTGTATTTATCGGGCTCTCAGGCCCAGTGTATATGAAGACATCATAAAGAAAGCCTCCGAATGAGCAGCCCAAGAAGCTGGCCACCATTGGAATCCAGAAGTAATAGCCGCCTGCAGACCAAACCTCGTGACCGTACCCGACGGCATAAGACATCAACCGGGGACCAAAGTCTCGAGCCAAATTAATAGCATAGCCGGTCTCGTATCCAAAGCATGCACCTAAACCGAATATAAGGAAGAAAAGCGCCAGGGGAAACATAGGTCCTGCTCCTGTCTTGCCCATCGCTCCTGGATTAGAATCGTCCTTCAGCGCAAATATTACAAACATGAGTATGGTGGCTGTAATAAATTCTGAGAAGAATTGACTGGTCTTCGTCAAGAAAGCCTGCGGATATGTGCAAAATACTCCACCTGTTCGAGTTGTTAGCAGTTGTAGGATTTTCCTCAGGGAAGTATTTGTGCAGCTTCAATCAAGGCTCATGAATGTCTTACCAGTAGCTGTTTTGGATGGTGGGACTGTGCGGACGTTATGGCCCTGTGCGTCAAAATCAGTGGCACTTTCGTCGCGAGCACACGCCGGGAACTCACCTCGTACATGTTGATAGCATTAATATAATTGATATAGATTACCCCTGCTGCGCAAAAGCCGCCTAGAAATTGAGCAATCAAGTAAACCGGGAATCGTCTCCAAGGCAGTTTTCTGTACAGACAAAAGCAAAAGGTACTGCAAGGTTCTCCATGAGCAACTCCAATCTTGACACACTGAACTAAGAACTCACATCGCCGGATTTAGGAAGCCCCCGCTATCACCTACGAATTGGTTAGGCGACAAGTGAACGTATCAGAGGAGCACTGCTCGGACCTGCAACGTATATTCCAAGCATAACGCCCAAGCCCCATCCCCAGGAGATGGACTGATATTGCCCATAGCCATTACCTCCTGGAGCTGCCATGTTACCAGTACTAAGAACTACCTGCGCCACCGATCCATCGCCGAAGAGCACCATTACAAATGTGCCAAAAAATTCCGCAAATGGTTCTCGAAGTGCTAATCTTATCTTGCTCCATCTAGCAGAACACAAAAAATTAGAAATGGAGGTCTTCATAGACAATTTTGAAAGCAAGATCTCAAATTTGCGAACAAGCTCTGTTCAATGCTCTGTAGAAGAAAGTCTTCATAGACACTCACACTAGATCATGATGCTCAAGATCTTCGTGCTCTTCGTCGATTGGTGCATCGGCGTGAAGCCCCAGGAAAGTCCTAACAGATGAGAGAGTCTCGCCTCGAGCACGAGTTGTACCATGCTCAACGGGTTTCGAAGCACTGTCTTTAGAGCTGCTCTCTTCATGCATGGCCGCCGGGGCGCTTCTCAGATGTTCATGATTAACGGTATTAAATGTGTCTGAGGCCATGGCGATTGACGTTACAAAGATTCGTCAAGAAACGTAAGTTGTACATGGATAGGAACGACCATGCAACGAGGATCACACGAATTGGCCTCGGTATCTTCATACCTAGTTACTTATTACGGTGCAGCAGCGGCCCAAATGCACAGGCTGTCAGAATTGACGTAATTTTCGGGATGCCAACCGAAGGTGCGGAGAAATAACAATCGACTTTACTCAAAGTGCTATAGCACGCCTACTGAGCTGACAGTGGCTGAGACCATGACTATCGGCAGTCGTAGTCGTTAAATTCCAATTACCTTGCACCCAGTCATTGATTCAGATGATAATGAGCTGTCGAGTGTAGAACCAAGGAGGAGGGCGGAAGGTTCTGCTTGGCAGGGAGTCTGGCTAACCAATAGAAGCTATCTCTAGCCTTCTACTGTCCAAAGTAGATCATGAGAACAGGACTACTGATAGTAGATACATTGCGCGGATACTTTGCTCTTCCTGGACTTGGCTACGGATGTGCGCCAGCTCGTTCCATAAAGTCAGGATGATATCTTACTGCAACAAATGGCGAGAATTGGAGTAATCGTGACTGTAGGCTGCCAAGTACCACTGTGACCAATGACCCACTCTTCACAAGCATCCTGATAGTTTGCAAAGCGGCTCAAACAAAAAGTGTGAACTCTGGCAGATATGAATGTTTAGGAACTTTGATTTATCTTACAAAAAAGCTAGCGCCATTGACTTGTGTTCCTCAGTCACATCCCAGTGAAATTGAATGGTCTAAAGACAGTTCTCGAAGGTTTCAATTGACTGCTATCATAGTACAACGTAAGTCTAATGAGCTGCCGCTGCTTCCTCTTCTGGTTCTTCTTCGAACCAATCCTCTTCGACAGACGCAGATTCTCCTCCACTAGCTTGTCCTTCAACATCAACCTGCTGGTTTTCATACGCTTTCAGCTCGTTCGCAATATCGCTTTCCTCGGGAGACTTTGGGGGCTTTGGTGGTGAGAACTTCTGCACATGACCTTCTGAATCCGAGGGCTTCACGGCGGGGAGTTTGTAGCCTTTGATTTCCTTCAGATACATGTCTTGGACTAGATCGGCTTTGCGTGAAACTGTCAGTCAAAGGTCCGAGTAGATTTTGGCATCAGTTGAGCTGCGAACCTCGTAGAGCTGCCGTTGGAGCAAGGAAAGTCCGTCGCTGGAGGACAGCTTGCTGCCGGGCTAAGTGGGCTACAGGTAGGCGCTTCCGGTTGTCAGAAACGATAGCAACAGTGAAAGGTAGACCAATTGACTTACCGTGGCCTTGATTGATTGCAACATCTTGCTGGTGGTGTTGTGTACCTTAGCACCAAAGATGCTTCATTCGTCACATTTTCAGAAGTCGAGGCCCCGGGCGCCAAGATAATCATAGGATATGCGCTAAGCTCAATAAGGCGTAGAACATGACTCAGCCTTGCTTGTTCAAATTCCAGCCTTCAACCGCCTTGTTCTTCAGCTTTCCATTCATTCCCAATGACACTGCCTCTAAGCGGTTGACACTCACTTTGCGATATCCTGAAGTTGCAGGTCACCTTCAATATCGTATTGCCACTCGCTTTTGCTTTTCCGACCATCTGTGAGACTTCGAACCTTCAAATCTCACGGAATCCTTCGCTGGTTACACGGTCGGACAGCAAGCCTGGACGAGGGTAGAGCAGTGCTTCTTTCAGATTCAGCCTCACTTCCACTTTCGTTCTCGCACGCCTTCTCGTCACTACTTGCAAATCGCCAAACTGTATTCTCCCCTCTTCATCCGTATTCATGCCGACAGGCATAACCTGTCTACAACACATAAGGGCGTCAAGAAACGGACGAAGCAGCGGCTTGAGAAGCGAATACTAGCAGCGAAGATGGCAAGTATCGCATCTCTTCCACAGCCAGCTCAGCCAGTTGAGCAACCAGCGTGGAAGGAGGACCTCAATCTACAGCTCATTTGTCGTGACTGCAAAGAAGTTCCACCCAATCTGGTAGAAGAGTTCGCGAGTGGTGACACAGTCTGTGGGTCTTGTGGGCTTGTCCTCGGAGAGAGAATCGTGGACACACGCTCAGAGTGGCGAACATTCTCGAACGACGATCAGAATACCGATGACCCTTCTCGTGTTGGCGATGGCCCAAATGAGCTTTTGAATGGAGATCAACTACACACGGGGATCGCGTTTGAAGCCGGAGGGAATGCCAAGAGCCGCGATTTGCACCGTGCTCAGAATAAGGCTATTCATGACAAGGTTTCCAAGACTCTCTTGGCCGCATACAAGGAGATTGGAGCTCTTTGCGATTCAAGGTCGATTCCACAGGAAACCGCTACAGCTGCTAAACAGTTGTTCAAGCAAGTCAGTGACGGAAATGCCATCCGAACCAAATCGCAAGAGACAGTCATTGCAGGCTGCATCTTCATCGCCTGCCGTCAGACAGGGTGGCCTCGAACCTTCAAAGAGATCTTCACATTGACGAAAGTCTCAAAGGCTGAGATCGGACGAACATTCAAAACACTTGAGAAGTTCTTCCAAGCCGAGAACGCAAAGAAGAAGGCGAAGGCTGAAGAGGCAGGTGGTAAGTTTACGTTGGCAGGTAAGCATGTTTGGCTAAGGCTTGCTAATTATGGCTGGTGAAGGGCGCGATGATTCGGTCGCCTTCGTTAAGACGAAGTCCACCGATCCTAAAGCCCTCTGCGCTCGCTTTTGCAATCAACTTTCTCTAGACTTCAAGTCTGAAGTCATGTCTCAGGAGATCGTCGTTCGGGCGGACAAAGCCGGCTTACTTGGAGGTCGGTCACCGCTGTCCATCGCAGCTGCCGCCATTTATATGGCGTCACACCTTGTGGGCCAGCCCAAGAATGCTAAGGAGATTTCTGCCGTGGCTGCTGTTAGCGATGGGACGATTCGTAACGCTTATAAGCTCATTTATCCTAAGCGCGAGCTGCTCATCGACCCTGCGTGGATCGCCAGTGGTAAGGTGGATATTACTTTATTGCCTACCGCTTAGGTGCACCATTGCCAAGCTCTACAGGAAGACTGCCTATACAATATTATATCTAGTCAAAGTCTGGTTCCATGCCTTGAAATTCGGCACACCTGGAAAGCACACAATCTCGATTTGAAGAAAAAATTGCTTGCACCTGATTGCAGCTAGGAGAACTGTCATGGCACTACCTGCGCGCGGTACAAAAGTTATCAACGACCACTGGTTGTGAGGTGCACGCATTGCTATCCTGCTACACGGCATTATTTGCCGTCACCTGAAAATCACAAAAACAAGGAGGCTGGGAATAATCATGCATAGTGAAGGGATTTAGTCGTGGTTTTAAAGGGATCCACTCTTCTTGATGGCCCAATGAATGCAGTTAATGATGTTGTCGAAGAGGCAGTGTCAGGTGGACACAGGTCGATACAGGCACTGTGTACACTTACGATCATTGATGAGATGGAAAAAAAAGCACATGCTCTATGCATATACAACAATGGTGCATTATTGTTAACTGTGATTCCTAGTAGTAATTTACTATGGTTATATCTATTCGATACTTCTATACAATCGCCGTGGAGATTTCATATGAAATGTTCCCAATCTTAAATCAGCTATGCAAGCTACAGCTCCATATCCTGCGCATCTTAAACCCACACCTTATCTTGAATGGCACCCCTGTTGCCCTGATGCGCAGCGAAGTCGGGTTCAACATGCAATGATCATGCCTCCACCTCGCCCTCCTCAACATCGTTGTCCAGCTTAGGGCTAACAAGCCCCCCTCCCCCTATGTCCGCCTCTTCTTCTGAATACACAGCCGCGCCATTGGGCTGGGCAAGCATTGCAGCAGCATTTCCTACAATCGCGTCAATCGTTCGTTGCGTTTCCGAGACGCCATCAGATTGAGCGCTTTCGAAACTAAGCCTTTGCCTCTTTCTGGGACTGTCGTATCCGCCTCTTAGGGTCACATTTCCATTCGTACTTTGCTGAGTACCGTTTTCCACAAGCGTCTGCTGTGAATCTGGTTCATCTTCTCGAGGTCTCTTTGCAGGTCTCTCGTCACTCGCTCGACTGCTGAGTGGAGAGACGCTCCGGAAGCCTCCACTACCCTCGGGGCTCAGTGTCTTTGATGCCATAGCCCTCGTCTTGTCATGATCTTCGTCTGTTGCTTCTGGCGTTCGCTCATAGATGCCACCCTCCCTGCCAGCTTTTGGCGGAGCGTTCTCGTAGATGTCCGCCATGTGATTGCATGCCTTTATGAGTTCCTCCAACTTCACATCAATGACATCCCACCATGGCCTTCCCCTTTCATCGTCTGGAAACTGCACATCTGTGAATTTTGCTGCACAATAAAGTGCCGCTGCAGCGATAGTCTTGCTTGGATATTGCAAACACAGTGTAGTAAGGCAGCTGTCGTTGACAAAGGCCCAAGCAGTATTCCTTAACCTCTTATTCTCCGCATATTCCTCTCCAAACATCATCAAAAGATCAAAAAAGATCTTGTGCGGCGGCTCTAGACTCAAATCGAAGCAGACCGCCTCAAGCATCACATCCTCATTGAAAAGTATGACATCCCTCCACCGCCAATACTCTTTGTCCTGCTCATCAACCTGCTTGTGCGGATCTTTCTGCGCCACCCGTACACAGGCTATCACCAGCTCTTTCATCTTTCTGCAATTCTCCTCCACTTTTGTAGCAAGGAACAAACTCGTGGCTCCGACTTCGTAGTGATGGTAACCTTTGCCGGGCGCTGTTTGCATCGAATGTCGCATGAAAAAGCGGTGGAGGAATATGGAGGCGGTAGCGAGGGTAATTTGGGGTAGCTTCAGCATGATGCCGACTTGGAGGATGAAGTTTACGCCTTTGGATCGGTATTCGCGCTCGGTCTTGGGGGGAAGGCCATCGAGGATAGAGGGGGTGCGATTGAGTTCGGATTCGGTGAAGAGCCATTGTGTTTCGGCAATCATGAGGATTTCACTGGGGAGGGCCGCTGGTGGGTGCGATTGTGATTGCGAGGCGATGAGGGTTGTAGCTGAGGATGCTGTCGAGGCGGGCATGTTGAAGCGATTCCAAATGGACTTGGAATATCTAAGGGGGAGGTCAGAGGCAGCGTGGCGTAGGATGGGTTGACGAGAAACACATGGACGTGATTGTTTATTGATTGAGACGATGGCTCAATGGTATGAGGCTATTAGTGTTTGAAGCTCGATCACGGATTGAAGGTTCGCGCGAGACAAAGCGCGCTTAAAGTGGATTAGCGGCAACTGCACAATAGGAATAATCTTGACGTTCACGCTCCTCTACCCGTACAATAGAAATTTAGATTATTCAAAGTACTCAGAGATCACTATTGCGCCAAAGACACCCTCAAAACCGATAAAGCTTTTCCAGTCAAAGAAACCTTCATTTCAGTATCTTAGAACGCACCAAAGTCGTAGAAATGTCTCCTCGTACTGACTCATATCTGTCGCTTTGCCTTGAGCAAGCAGCCCATTCAAGCCTGCATTACAGGCACGGCGCCATCATTGTCCGTGGTGGTAAGGTCATTGGGCAAGGTCATAATGACTATCGTCCAGGTTTCAACGGTGGCTTAAAGACTGGCAAGTCGGCGAACGGTGCATCAAGCAGCTCGGCAATCCTAGGCATCAAGCAGAAGAGCAAATCCAAGCAGAAGCTCAAGCAGTCTGACCAGGATAAGACCCCTAGTCTCGTAGAGTTGTCGTCGATGGACTCTAACGACCTGAGCGGCGGCTCCCTTGTGAACAGTCCGCTTTCGATGCATTCTGAAATGTCGGCTATACAGGCGGCCTTGTCTCTCTCTGGTAACACGGCTTCTTACGGCTCTGCCCGCAGTTCATCGTTGATGCAAAAACCTGGGTCGTTCGCATTACCAGGTCGAGGCAAACGAGAGCTACGGCTACAGAATCTCAAAGACTACGTCGAGACGGTCTGCGCCCAGGCGGTCTCGGCTTCAGATGGCAAGCGTCACGCCGGCCAGTCTCACGTTCAAGGGTCCCAATTTGAAACATCTGCATCTCAATTCGCTGCAGCGGCAGCAAGGCTTCAATGCGGAGAAGGAGGAGGAGAAGGAGGAGAAGACCGAGGACGCACGGTTAGAGACAGTGTACAGTATTGTAAAAAACCGCACGGAGTATGCGTATGGGCCTCGTCACGAAGCTCATCATCAACATCTTGTCCACCACCACAGTCAAGACTTGACACAAGAACATCAACAACATGCTTCTAAAGGGTTTATACCCTCCATTAGTACGGGTACTCGCTCTGATAATTCTGCTTTCCTTGTTCCAAGTAGCACAAAGTGCGCTCGCTCCTCAGTAGCGCCTCAAAAACCTGCTGCAAAACGAAAGACGTCGGACCCAACGGTACGTCAATTTCTTTTTTTTTGGTCTGCGTAACGAAAATTGATCAAATGTAGCGACCCCAAAAACATCAGCCGACGAGGGACCACCTCAAATCGTCGCCGACGATTCTTGTGCCGCAGGGTATAACAAGGGCAAGCTCGCATAAGGTCGAGGACCGTGCCAAAGATTCTCGCATTAAGGGCTCGGACCTTTATGTCGCTCGACTTTGTTGGAAGACCGCAGAAAGTCACGATCCGCCATTAAAGCAGGCTGGGAGCCTCGTCAAATCGGGCACAGCCGAGGCTTACGTTGTGCAGGAGGATGTAAATTCAACGCATGCTGATGATGGACCAACTGCAACTCCACGTATAAGGTCTTTACACGACGAGCTACAATTTTGTGGCGCGCAAGTGACAGCTGACAAGGGACAATGCCTGTCCTCTCAGAAGAAACCAATGGCGACGCAGTCAAGGCCTTGTTATCGCTGCATCTCCTATATGCATTTTGCAGGTGTCAAGCGAGTCTTCTGGACGAATGCGAAAGGCGAGTGGGAAGGCGCAAAGGTTCGGGAGCTTGTGGATGCTTTGGAATCATCTCAGAAAGGGGTTGTGGGTGGTGATGTCGAGACCTTGTTCGTCACGAAACACGAAGTGCTCATGTTGAAGAGGGCTATGGGATTGTGAGAAGGCCAGAAATGCATGGGTGATGTTGCGTAAGTTCAGTGGACGTATGAACTAAATCGAGATAATCCTTCATCTCTTGCAAAATGAAATGAGTCTCCTGCTTTCCCACCTGCCGAACGCTAAGAGTCGCTGGGTGAAGAGTATCATGAGCTATTGTGGACGGTGACCTGGACCCACCTGCTAATTTACCAGCGTCAAGGTCTCATACCACAAAAACCGGCAATTAGCCGGAGACACACTTGATACAGTGGTAAGGAGCTGTCTCCGTAACCCTGTCGGCCAGTCGTAGTTGGATGTCACGTAAACCCGAAGTGAGCATGCCGTTGATGATCGGTTGATCTCTACCCAATAGTAGTAAGCGAGGAACAGTGCATTACTGGATTGGGAAGATAAGCCACATTTGATTTGGTGCGGATCGAGATCGCCAATGCATGGCAGACCATGCTCTGCCATGGTTCACGTTGGCGCAACCCTGCTTGTGGCGGTGCAATACACAAGTACTTGCACCGCCACAGCAGGGCAATGGAAGTTGATGTGGAAATGCGAAACGACCGACAACTTCCTCCACAACATATCCTGTCATTTTAGCTTGCAATTACGCGTTGTATATATTTTTTATCATCACATACCTTATAATTACGCCCCATTATCTCCCAAAGTCTCTCAAATCCCTCACAGAAGCGCACCTATGTACATGCACGGCAACTCCTTCGACGTCACGAGCAATGGACCGCGTAGCACAACGAGACTGCCTGGGTCCTGGCAGCGCTGTGCCGACCAAGTCCGTCCCTTCTTTTCCACTTGGACGTTTTCTTAGCTAATAATTGTGTGAGCAGCGGTGGAAAGATTTGGGACCCTACAATCGGAGCATTTAGAGTGCAAAAGCTGCCGATTTCCTTATCGAAAAGCTCCGTCGCAGCGACTGCCAACGCAATAATGACTGGCAATGGCCCTACAAACGGTTCTCTGTCACCGAGGTCTTCGGTTTCCTCCTACGCGAGCATGGCCTCAAGTATCGATTCTTCACATACTGCTTACACGTACTCCTCAGCCTCATCGACACCCCCATCACTGGTGTCTCGGCCCTCGAATTTTTCAATTCAGGCGAAAGCTCGTTCAAGAGATCCTCCACGACCAATGTTTCAGAAGCTACCACCAGAAATTTATGACTGCATATTGCGGCAGCTGAGAGTGTTTCACGAAGATGAGAAGTCGCAAAGTTGCCAAACATGCTACCAGAGAGACCTCTGTTCGCTGTCTTCTACGAGTCGAGCGTGGGACAAGGCTGTGGTCAAGAGACTGTAAGGGTCATAAAACTTCAAAGGTACCGACACCGATAAGCTGACACCAAGCCCAAGGTATGATCGGATTCATGTTGTGGGGCCGGATTCGAAAGAGCAGACTAAGAAATACAAGATGAAAACTGGGGTTCGACTTAAACTCTTGAGACGAACATTACGAGAGCGGAGTTTCCTTGCACAGCACGTCCGAGAGCTTAAGGTTCCACAACTTCAGGTGGACGGAGACCCCATACCGAGAGACATAATCAACATTGTTGCATCCATCGTTATGGCATGCCCCAACTTCGAGCGTCTGGTCGGTTTCTATCCAGTATATGGCCACGAATACGATCGCTTGACGCACGCCCTATCCACAAGGCGAAAATTGAAAGAGCATGTATGGCTGATAGGTGAAAATGCAGCCATAACACAGAGATCCCATAAGCAACTCGCCCCAGGCCTCATGGATCCTGAACAAAAAGGTACCTTCGTCAGCTACCACAACACTTGGTCTCACCTCACCACCCTCTTTCTCCACTCTCCAACCCTCGGCATCCTCGAAAAGGATATTTTTGTGAACTTCAAGAAAAACAGCGGCCGCCCAAACATGATTCGAGGCCCTGGCATTCTCAATCGCCTCCCCTCGTTGGAGCATCTCTGTATCTCAAACTTTGACATGGATGACTTCGACGATGTTACACTGCAGCACCTCCCACCTCTCCATTCCCTCCGCCTCCAAGACCTCGAAGGCGTTACATTCTGGGGCCTCTCAGAGTTCAGCCGCACCCGCAATGCTTTCTCTCTGCGCACCCTTTCCCTCGTAAATCTGGACATCACCTACATCTCCGCCATCTCGAACCTCCTCCTCAACCTGAAAAACCTCAAACGCTTTACACTGGTCCAAGACACCTCGCCAGAGGTAGCAGAGGGAGAAATAGTAATCCAACCAATCGTCGCCAGCCACCAACTCGAATACCTTCACTGGGAAATCATCGTCCCCGGCACCGCAAACCACAACCTCGCCGCCTCCATCCGCGCGAATGGCTTCCCGCGCCTACGCACCATCCGAGCACCAGCCGACCACCTGGGCCTCCTCCAAGCCCTCTGCAAACCGCGCGCTCAAATCGAGCTCCCAAGCGACTGGGCCTCACCAATAAATTCCCACCGCCTCCCACCAGGAAGTCTCCGCGCCGCACGCCGTGATGCCCAACAACGCATCGAAGACGCGTGGTCAACAGTCCAGTTCAAAGTCACGGTCGAAGAAGACGGTATCATCCAGGAAATCTTCGACCTCAATGGCTTCATAGGCGAAATCGGCTCGAGGATTACCTATAGTCTGGAACCAGATGTTCCGGGCAGCGATATCGCGTTGGTTGATTTTGAGGATTTGATGAGCCCGAGTGTGAGGGAGGATGGGGAGAGGGAGAGTTGTAAGGGGTTGTGGAATGCTAAGCATCCTGCTGGAAAAGCATGGTGGGGGCATCGTGAGCGTGGGAGGTGGCGGCATGTTGATCTGCAGCAGTTCTTCTAGGTAGAAGGCCATTGGATCTATTGGTATGTGATGGTGGTGCTTGAGTGATTTCTTTGCATATGGTATGGCATTCAAATATATATACCCTTCAACGCTTGATTTTAGGTGGCACAGTGGTTTTGTACATACCGGAAACAAGTACACATGTTTTTCAAGTACATACATCTTGAGACTAAAAGCTCTTCGCTAGACTGCAATAAACTTGGTTACGGTATAGCATATACCTATTGGCTGTCGGGAGACTGTTCTACACTCCTACCCGTACGGAAGAAAAACTTGATCGAATTAGAATCCATTACGAGGCACACTAGGACTAGACGAGCAAACCGTGGAAGATCAGTTACGAAGCTTTTGATAGTGTTTCTCAACGGTATGACTGACTAAAATAATAGCATGTACAGCGTACAAAGAAGCTGTACTGAAGCATCCATCCCATTAATCATGCTCCACACGACGCCTGGCTACCATGCAAAGATTCGGGGCCTCAGGTCAAGGCAGAGCTGAGACACTTTCGTTTCTCTTATCCGTAAACGACATCAACAGCGTCAACTCATAAGCAGCGCCTCTAGCCAAGGCCGCATCATGATCCACCCTCAGTGAATCAATATCGATACGTCCACTTCCCCTGTCATTTCTCGCTCATCCCCCGAATCCCAAAATTGATAGCAAAAAGCAATAATTTGTGGCAATCGATGCTGACGACCTCACATGTCAAAATGGCCATTGTTGAAAACTCCGTCCTCGTTCGAAGTCGTCTGCACAATTCCGCTCATACGGTTCGCTCGATCATTGGCACCTCTCTCAGGCGGCTGATCCCAATCGTCTTCATCCTCCTCCATGGCCTCATCCATAGTCTCAAGATCCTGATTCTGGTATTGCTCATCAAGCGTACTCTCATCGACGAACGTAAAGCCCTTGAAATTCGCCTGCATTCCCGGCGACAGTGGAGTAGATGCTGGCATATGACCTCTCTGTAAAGCTGCAGTACGTTCGATAAGGGACGAAGAAGTTTGTAGTGCGTTGGTGAATTCGGGGTCGAAGTTAGATGTGTCGAGGCAATTTTTTAATTTCGGCTTGAAAGGTGGCACGACCATCTTATTCATCATAGCGTTCCAGTCAGTGTCGGCGAAGAAAGGGTGCTCTTTGAGCTCGTCCGCGTCCCGTTTGGCGCCTAGACGGTGTTTCGGGTTGCGATTAAGGAGGCCCTTTACGAAGTTCCGACCTTTAGTGCTCAAGGCGTCCTTGGGGAAACGTACTTTGCCGAAGGTAATGTTCTTGTATATTTGCTGCGTCTCTTCGGCATAGAACGGGCTCCATCCACAGCACATTTCGAAGACCAAGACACCGAGCGACCAGAAATCTACCATTTTGGTATATCCTGCCTCGTCAAGCAGTACCTCAGGAGCTAGATATTCCGTTGTACCACAGAAAGTGCTAGTAGTCTGGTCATTCGTAAGATTTGCCTTTGAGAGGCCAAAGTCGCATAGCGCGATATGGCCATTTGCATCAAGTAGTATATTCTCTGGTTTCAGGTCCCGATACACAATGTCGTATTGGTGTAGATGTTGTAAAGCAAGTATGAGCTCTGCGATGTAGAATTTTGCACGGCCTTCAATGAACCTGCCCTCTTTTTGCAGATGCCAGAAAAGTTCTCCGCCAGACATGAAACCGGTAACTAGGTAGAGATCTGTTGGGGTCTGAAAAGAGAATTTGAGACCAACGATGAATGGTGAATTAGCCGTTGCTGTCCTGACGAGAATATTGCGTTCTCCCAAAGTGTGAGCGACTTCTTTCTTCTGTACAATGACCTTTTTGGAGAGGACCTTCATTGCATATATTCGTTGAGTATCCTTCTTCCGTACCTGGTACACTTGACCAAAGGTACCTAAAACCAAAGATCAGACATCGAATTACACTCAAGAGCTCAAATACTAACCTTTTCCAATCAGTTTCAAAATCTTAAAGTCTTCGGGTCCGTAATGTTTCTTGTCGGTCTTTTGGAAAGTCATTTCGAGGCGAACCTCGCCAGACACATGATCCTCTTCAGGATCTCGAGCCTCCAACTTATACCAACCCCCAACATGGTTTGTTTCATGAAAGACATCTGGGATCATCTTAACACAGCCCAAGAAGGCTTCGGTGCCACTGTCATAGATAAAGACGCTGACTTCTGATTGCTTTCCAAGGACATCGCTACAGAGCTTAGGTCAAAATGTTATGGCCGAGAAATACAATTGATCTACTCACAAGACTCCAGTGTGATCCCACTTCGGATCGGTGACTTGTCTTCCGTTTTTGAAATCCTTGATGTCTTTCAGACTTGTGGTACTGCTTTGTCGACTCTTCATTGGGATTGCCATTGACCTGCCGCCCATATCGCTACCAGATCGCTGTATTGGGATTCCACCACCAAGAGACTGCTCGCGACTTCTTGATTGCGGCTCTATGTCGGCGTCTCCCTGCTTCGGGCCACGGGCGATGGACTCGATCCATTCGAAGGCACACACAGCGTAGGGATTATAGCTTGGCCGTAGGCCTCGTGCCTCGGAGATTGTCACCGATAATTTTCCTCTTGGTGGACTTACGTGGGCCGAAGACCGTGGCGGAGGCGAAGCCAATGCTTCATTTGGCCTGGTTTTGTCGTCCCCTTGTTCGGGAGTGAGAGGAGCTTGTTTGGCTGTTTCAGAGCCATCGCTGGAGAGCGCTCGTGGGGTGTGAGGAGGAGTATTCTTTTCACGTGGAGGAACCACGTCATCTGTTAGCTTTGTGGACTCAAGATGTGAAGTCAAAGAAGACAGAGCAGAAGTTGCAGGGGTATCTCTAATGGGTGTGCTGGGTCCTGAGGAAGATTCTGTAGAGGCAGGGTTTGAAATATCGGCAGCATGAACACTCGAGCTGATAGTAATATTTGACAGCGGATTCAGGCTGGCAGTCTGGCGGTGCATGCGTAATGGCATCTTGAGGCTTCCGGAAGAATGCCTAGCAAAAGAAGCATGACTGGCTTTAGATACGTCAACCTCCTGGACTTCAGGCCTTCCATCGCCACCAGCCCCACTGGATTTGCGTAGGGAGGATGAGGCGGACGATGATGGCGGTGTCGGGTACGCAGGGGCCGTCAACCGATCAAGTCTAGTATTTTGGTGCGGGAGTGATTCTTGCCCCAGGCTTGACGACTGAGAAGCCCCAGGATCCGTCTCGATCGGTGTGCTAGGCGCGGTTGGCAAAGCAGCACCTCCGACAGCTCCTGGACCAAGACTCGATGTCGGGTCCAAAGTGTCCATAGCTGGTGTAGAAGGGATACAGGAAGAGAAATCTTGATGGCTGGAAGCTGCGAAAAGTCTTTCACGAACCTGTCCAAAGTAGGTATGTAATATTCCAGGCAATCTCTTATCTATGGGATCAGGGTGGGGGGTTGCGACACCAGAGGGTGTTGCACTGCCAGTTCCTATCTGATCGTGACTGTCATCGTCGACATGGATCCTCGAGCTGGGGGCATTCACGAGGTGTTAGCAGCTTTCATTGTGAGTCAGATTCTTCCGAAGGAGCTTCGAAACATTGGAAAAGGATGAAATATGAGCCAAACACTGGTCTCGATGTCTATCTCAGGCGTGCGTTGCGCGTGGATATGCTATGGTTGCGACAACAAGCTTTGGAATAGTAAACAATGCTGAAAAGTGGAGTGTAGGAGAGGAAGGGGTAATGGTATAGATATTTTGCCCAACATGTGCGACTTCCCAACCTTGTTCGGAACGCCACAGTTGGGAAGGAGCCGAAGTCTAGGCTCTAGGCCTAAAAGAGACGCCACTTGGATGGCAGGACCTGACCAACAGTTGATGAAATGTAGCTCAATGCTGGTTCAGATTCGGAGGAGAAACACAGTGGAGCTGCTGGTAGTAGCAACTAGTATGGTGATGGCAAAAGGTGCAAATTGTGTCCTTAGGGAAGGCACAAATGAAGAGACATAGACCTCGATGATTGGACTTGCTTACCTGTGAGGGTTGAGTAGAGCCTGTCTAAGGTAGTCTGCGGCAACATGGGGATTGATTCCATCATGCTGGGTTGCCATTTTAAGAGGCTGCTTGGTATGCACCAAGCAGCAGCTTTGAACTCAAGTGTTGTTGTTATTGTAGTAGAGAGCAGGTCAAATTGCGGGGAATGAGGAAAGCCAGCTGCGGGACATTCTATCGATAATGACGCGCCTGCAGCTCCAAAAGGCAAAGTATCTCACGAACACTCAGATGTATTCCCCTTTCTTACAAGCATGATGAATTCTTGAAAGTTGCAAAACTTGGCCTAAACATCTAAGGATCAATGGTCCGTCACCCTGGCGAGCCAGAGGACACTATGTTATATAACTGCGAGCCAATTGCCCTCTGGGATGGGCGGAGAGAACCTTTCTAGGCAATGTTTCCCGCGCTGCGGAATTGCAGGTTTTCTTGTTTCATGTGGCTAATGCGAGTGATTCTCCGATGGAAGGCGCGAAGCAAGTACCGGCGTGGAGAAGCCACAGCCTGTTAACGCTCCCAGTCTCTATGTCCATACTCCCTATTTTGACATGAGTATAGAAAATCGGACGCATAATTTGGCTGTGGGGGAGAGGTCTAATAAACCAAGGGATTCCTTGTGTTGAAAGATTCTCTAGTGCGTGATTGTCTTACGATCCGGTCTGCATCGAGGTATTGGTCATATTGATGTAATTTCCTTGAACGCCGTATTTTACTGGGCAAGCAAAGAGACAGCATCAGCTGTGCTTGCTTTGAGGTATATACTTTGAAGGTAAACAACCTCTCGCAAGGATGTTGACCTCGTTCTTGACACTTTCCCTCTGTCCGTGTCTTTCTTTCCTGCTCATGCTACTTTAGCTCGACCCCAGTGCAATTGGCACCACAACGATAAAAAGAACCGAGAGCTGTTGCTTTGTCCAGAGCGATCATTAGAGCGAGCATCTTAGAAGCAAGTCCGCATTGGCGGCTGGTAGTCAGAAATCCAGGTGTCTTGATAGCTTTTCATGCCGGCCGGCTTTAGTCACCACTGCTTCCACAGAAGCGAGGTGTCCATGTTCGCTCGATAAATACTTCGCCTCTGGTGCTTCGTTGCGGTCTTCAACGCGGAATTGATTGGACGTAGCCTTATTATTGCTCAAACTCATGGCTGTATAAACGGGGCAGCAATGGGGCTCGAACATTCATGAGCAAGCTCAGCGCGGAATGGATCCGCAAATCACAGCGCGCCAAGGAGGCGCCAAGGCTGACGACTTCCTAAGCCGAGAACATATCCAAATAAAAATTTGCGAAATGGAGGGGACGTGTTGATACTGGAGTAGCTATGGTCAGAACATCCCGTGCGCAAGCTGCAGCAGCAGCAAGGAGTATGATATCCCGCAATGATCACGCGTCCTTGAAGTTCTATAATGATCTTTATGTGTCGAATTCAAAATTTGCTGCTAATGACGGCCTACAGGGACTCCCACCCCTGAAGATGCCTCTGATGAGGAGATGGCTGATGAGCAACAATCAGATCAGTCTATTGTCGATCCAAATGCAAGCGAAGATGATGCAGAAAATGGAATTGACGAAGACGAAGCAGACGATCAAGGTACCCCAGAAGTAGGCTCCCGTCTCACAACACCTATTCCTGGCCGAGTTCCAAGGGCGCGAGGAAGAAGAGGTGGAAGAGGTGGGAGGGGCGGGAGACAAAAAAGACGCGGATCAAATCGCCATGATGCAGCAGACGATGGAGGTGCGCAAGCTTCAGGCTCAGAAGTCGGAACCCCACGAAAGCGAGGAGGTTGGCGTGGTGGCCGCGGATTTGGTGGCGGCAGGTGGGGAAAACCGCGTGGAGGGCCTTCACATGTGACGCAAGTCCCGCTTGACAAAGATGGCAACATGGCCAACGTGAAGAACGACGAAATAGAGCTTCCACCAGATGAGGAGGGCGAGATGAAAGTGGATGAAAATGGAAATTTACAAGACGGCAGAGAGTACCGCGTCAGGACATTCAAGATTGAAGACAAAGGTGAACGACTATACATGCTGTCAACAGAACCAGCCAGATGCGTCGGATTCCGCGATAGCTACCTCTTCTTCCAGAAGCACCGACTTCTTTACAAGATTATCCTAGCGGAGGAAGCGAAAAAGGATCTAATCGAGCGAAACATTATTCCACATTCATACAAAGGAAGGGCGATTGGTGTTGTCACTGCTCGTTCTGTCTTCCGTGAATTTGGAGCACGTATCATTATAGGCGGCAAAAAGGTCACAGATGACTACCAAGTGCAAGAAGCACGAGCTCGCGGAGACGTTGAAGGTGAGCTGGCCAATCCCGATGATAGAGTGCCTGGTGGCGGGGAGGAATATGATAGGAACAAGTATGTGGCTTGGCACGGAGCAAGTGCCGTATATCATACTGGAGCACCAAATGTCCCTGTCCCTAATGGGAAAGGGATGGACGGCAAAAAGCGTAAGACTATCGTTACTGGTACAAACTGGATGTTCGAGCATGCCCGAGAAGCCAGGTAAGATTCAAAAACTTCCATGCCTTGAGTTCCTACTAACATACGTAGCAAATTCAATTCATCTCTTGCTGCTGCCCGTCATCATAACATGAATGGTATTTACGATGTCCATACTAACGTCATGCAATACCCAAAGATCATGCAGCCCACACATGCTCGATGGGAGCAGGTCCCACCCCCAGGAACGGAAGATCCGGATACTGTGGTTATTGTGAATAGCTCGATCGAGGGGAAGGAGGAGGACGAGGCATTGAACACCATCTTTCCACCAATACCGCCAGTCTACACACGTAATTTCATGATAAGTGACACTTACTACAACACCCCAGCCTCTTCGACGCTAGGTTACCCGGGTCCTGATGAGGCCGTCCTTGATGTAGGACCAAGAGGGTTGAATTCCATATCAGAAGATATTATTGCAGCACTACCTGAGGACTGCCGCAAAGCGTTCATAGAAACGAGGGCAAAAGAGACAGAGTGGAAAGAGAGATGGGGCAACGAAAGGAATGACACAAGTCGCGCGAAGCTACGGATTACGTGTATGTACCCTCTTCGAGTTGCTTTCGCTCCTATCCACAGCTTTTGGAATTTTCATGTCTGGCTGTGGAGTCAGAGTGTCGTTGCTGCTTTTAGCTTGTCTCACTGAAAAAACGAATGCTGACTCCAAACTAATGTAGATAATGTTTGAGTAATGGCACTGTTATTATCGCGCTCGCGTCGACTAATAATGGATTATTTGACTCCCCGCAAAGGAAATGCAGAAAAGACTCCTGAGCATCCCGTTGGCTTTACAGAGTAAGCGATTTAGTCACTAGGCTGCATAAGCTTGCATGGCAAAACGGGTGCCTTCGGCCAAAGAAGGGAAGCGAGGAAAGGCAACCGTCAAAATCGTCACACCTCGGAGCTCCACAGCCGCTCTGCGGACCTATGACTGAACTCATGAGAGCGAAAAATTACTTTTTGTTCTGTATCCCGTTTGGATCCAAGCTCGCCAAGGTAGATAGGTGGTATATGTATCCTATGACCTACAAGCATCACAGAATGCTACTACGAGCATTACAGGCGGAAAATTAGATGGTTCGACTATGCTGTGTAAGGTACTTCATCTTGCAGGGTGTGACGAATGGTCAGACTTCACAGTATTCAAAGTATTACAAATCAGAACAAACCTTTCAAGCTCTTATGTGTGACTCGGAGAGTAGGCCTCAACCGATACTTCCCTCTGGTGCTCTCCAATGATAGTAATAGGCCGAGGCTTGCTTTCCGTTGGAAACGCCGCCATGAGTCCACGATTCCCCCGGGAATGGGATGGTTGAATCTTCCAGGCTTGAGATAGGTATATGTGGACACAAAGAACAACTCTCTATTTGATAACCGCTAGGCAGCCGTGACATGCATCACTTGTAAATGCGATTTAGATAATAAATCACTCATGTGGAAGGTACCGCAAATTCAAAAAGTAAGAAAATCCATGCTGGATAGCTGGTTGCTGGTTCGGCTGCTAGCGCCACTTGCACTAGGCTTGCTCGGCTTGGCCCCCTTTGGCCCCCTTTGCCCCGACAAAGAATTTGTTCTCTGCTATTAGGCATCCCTAAAGGACCGCTCTCCACCGCTACATCATCGTCACACACACTCACACTCCCTTTCCTTTTTCTCCCACATCTCCCTCTACTCATCACCGCCCTCATCTTCTCCCTCAAACAACACTCCCCTCTCAGCCCTCCTAAAAGCCGCCGACAGCGGGTACCTGGTGCTCCTTGGTTTCTGTGGGAAATTACTGCAACATCAATTTCCCGCCAAGTTCCAATTCCGAGTCTCCTTACAGCCAAGACCAGTGAAGACACGCCAGCAAACACCACTCTCCACCAGGTGCTCATCGTGTTACTCACAATCCACAGCATCGCTCTGCTGAACGAACAAACTTGTTTGTTCGCCGTCTTTGTGCCTGGAGCTGGAATAACTCATCAGGAGCGCGACAGACAGACGGCACCATCAGAGTCATACCCGACGCGGCCAACTGCTACTTGCTTCTTGAGAGTCAAAGAATAGAAATCAAGTTTCAGCATCTATCCGTCTGCACTGCCTTAACCTGCGGTCAACACTCATCTGTCCATGGCTTAACCCGCATAATATCTTCAGGACATCTACCGTACCTACCATTATCCAACACTCCTAATAGCAATACACACAAAACGAGCCTTTCACTAGAGCTTGTTAGGCCTCTTTCGGTATCCTCGTACGAAAGCTGCCGGAAACGACATCAATACCACCGCAGCCCTTCAGATCAGCAATCTGTGGTAGCGATAATTTCAACACTTCAATACTCGTCTTTTCCCAATACACTTCAATTTAGCGATCCTGCACTTCCAGCGTAACGACTTTTATTTCGGCACGATCATCACCTATCAACGTACACTTCTTTTCACGTCCCTCTACAACCGAACTACTTCAATTATTGAATGCCAATGCATCCAAGCTGTCAAGCCTAGGTCGTGTGTCTACTCCCGCAGGGCCACGTCTGCCTTTGGAGGCAGCGGCCTGAGCAGGCAGGTGAACGTCAACTGCCTATGAACTCTTGACAAGTGGTCAGCATACTTCTAAAGGAATAGGCGACATTCAGGCTTCGCCTGATTGCCTGCGTCAGCATGCCTTCCTTCTACTCCAACACCACGTCTCAACAGGGGCCCCTCACTCCGCCATACCAGCACGAGACCTTCCTCGCCAGGGATCGTGGCTCCTATCACCTCCCTTCTCTGCGCTTGGTTGGTGCACAAGCGCCTTTTCACACCTCAGGAAGATCGGAGGTACGAGACTACACGTCGCATTACCCTCAGTATTCACGCGCGTCCTACCCTCAAGAGAACACCCGTCAAACCGTTCCGTCTCAGAGCTTTTCCAATCATTCCAATTCTGCGAGTGCACCTATGCTACCACCTATAAGGATTCCTGAACGCCTCCACATGGATGACTTTCCGAAGCAATTACAATCGATTCGTGCGCCTGTCGTCCCCCAACCCAAGGAAGAGAAGGCGGTGGGCGGTGTTGCAGCCCACTTGGACTACGAGATGGAAGACATGGTCGACTTTGTGTCCGAGACTGCACAAGGAATGTATGACATCTATGCTTCCAAAATCTGTCTCGCGGATATTGATATGGCGCGAAGTGTCCTCAGCTCGAAGGTCATTGTACGCCCGGACTTCCGCAAATATGTCTCACAGGTCTTGTCCTCCACACGTCTGCCCAGCTCGACCATCATCCTGGGACTCTACTATCTAGCGAAGCGAATGACGCTGCTATCAATTAATGGCACGTTCAATCACGGGGGTGGCCAAGTCTATCGTTTGCTGACTATTGGTCTCTTGCTTGGCTCCAAGTTTCTGGATGACAACACTTTCCAAAACCGATCATGGTCTGAAGTTAGTAACATTCCAGTGAGCGAGCTCAATACCATGGAAGTTGAATGGTTAGCCGCTATTCGATGGAACATGCACATCAATCCTGAGGACCCGCAAGGCTTCTTGCTCTGGCGTCAACAGTGGCAGACGTTCCTGAATGGCCGCGCCAATGCGATGGTTGATCAGTCTCTTTTGCAATCGCTGAAGCAGACAACTTTGAACAGCGATATTCGAAGACAAACGTCTGTGACTCAGAGGTCATCTCCCTTGAGTGGCATCCCCCCCCCGTTTGCCGATCACTCTGTCAGCAATGCTTTCAAAGCCTCTTTGCAAACACAGTGGGCTGCACCTCGCTATGATCCATGGCAATCGGCTCGCTCTCACACGGAGTACTCGCCCCCCTCGGCGCCAGAAACGGGACCTCCCACACCGGGTCCTGATTGGTATGGGTCACATATTATGTCGTCGTATGGGCAAACACAGCAACAAGCATACCCAACATTAAAGATACCTCCGCCGTTGCAGGTGGTTGGTTCCAATGCTTCGCACACAGGATACTCGACACCATATTCTCATCAGTCGTACAGCACGTACGCTCATGGCAATACTTGCGGTTGCTCTCACTGTATGCCATACCACGACTGCTGGCGTATGGCACCTGGATTCGGTCCTCAATCAGCTGTTGGCTAGTCGTATGAGCCTAGACTCACGCGACAATTCCTCACATTCACATCGGCATCAATTTCCTTTTCGCATTCCATCGGACAGTATTAGATTTAATAATGCATGCATCATTCTTCCTTGGGCGGTCACACTCCTTTATTCAGGGATAGAGCAGCATTCGAACATTCAAGAACGCATGGTCACCCAACACTACGACAACCATCCGCGACATCGCTGCTTCGCTCGCACTTGCATTCATGAACACATCCTTGCAACCAAAAATGGAATACCTCGGCGTAGGAAAATCTTAACGACCTTTTATTCTTGTTCATATTATACGGACATCACTTCCAAAGATTACGAATCTTCTTTTTCGCTTCAGCCGGCGCTTCATAGACATCACCAGGAGTTCACACATCAACTTTCACACGGATCGCAGGCGTTTAATCGGTCGGCACTTTTATCTTCGGAAGCAGGGGGGCTTGCAGACTTGCATGCAGGGCTACGCTTCCCTTGGAGTTTCTCTTTCTTATCATGACGGTGGACAAAAAATTGGGAATGGGACTACAAACATGACATCAGGCACTTTTTTAGAGCCAGGGTGCGCTCAGCTCAGGCTTACACATGATACCCTCTCATGGCACTCGTTTTTCTTTTCTTCTCATTGGCTACGCTACACAATGGTGATAAAGTATGGTCAATCCAAAAATGTATTTAGGCCCTGGTTGAAGTGGAAAAGTCTATCTAGCTTGCAGGAAGGGAGGCCAAAAAGGGAGGAGTTTGGGACAGACACAGAGACAGAGAGAGTGAGACTATTATTCGGGGAAACTCGATCTAGATTGAATGAGATCTCATGTCCGGTCTCAACTGCTTACATTACATGTGCCATGATATTGTGCCCTTTTTATCATTCCAGGTTTTCTTAATTGCCATACTTTTTGGTGTGCGACCGATGTCCTGAGTGCTTTCAATCCATCTTCACATTGATTATTCCAGGATCAAGAAATACACGTTGGTAGGAATATCTTCGGCTTTCCTGGCACCCAGCACCTATCGTATGTACACCTGTATCCAATTGGCTCAAGTACGAAACGAATTACTAGTCTCAATGATGGTATTTGCCGAATGTACCTACATTCGTTGTGTAAATAGGAGGCGTTTGATGTAGGAGAACTTGGGGTCATAGACGAAAGGCTGATTGTTTTGGATTACACGTATGCTAACAGTCGATAGGATTGAATGTTTCGGTTTGCGTGAAGGCGAAAGAAGTCTTCTAGATGAGTGAAGGGGATGGTTAGGTATGGAGATTGTGTTGGGGGAATGGGGGAGGAGATGATACTGGGTTATGGATTTTTGGTAGCCTGTGGCTGGGAGTGTTTGTTTCTTTGGGTTGGAGGCGATTTGTGGTGGCAATGTGTGGAAAGGTTGAGGGCCTGGGCTGTATAGGTATATTCTGGACCAACAACCGTTGCACAATTGCATGATATCGTAATCGGATGCATCATCCTGTCAATTATGTTGTACAGCTTTGCGCCGTCGCCATGCTTTATGGACAACCGTCTAACTACGCCAAACGAAATCATCTAGGCGGAGCACGGATGCGTGTCCATTTTATGCGTAGAAATTGACCGTATCCTGAGATTCTCATTAGCATATCATTCATCAATCGCTACTCAATGAACAGAACATACCTTCTTCTTCGCCTGCACCTCCGCAATAGCATCCACATAATGCTCATGCCCAATCTTAACCATCCCCTTCCTCAACGCAATCATCCCCGCCTCCACACACACAGCCTTCAGCTGCGCACCGCCAAACTCATCCGTACTTCTCGCCAGCTCGGGCCAATTGACAGCATCATCTACGGTCATTTTCCTTGAATGAATTTTCAGAATCTGTGCGCGAGCTTCTTCGTTGGGTAGTGGAAACTCGATCTTTCGATCTAGACGTCCTGAACGCAGTAAAGCAGGATCTAGCACATCCACACGATTCGTAGCTGCTAGGACTTTTACGCGGTCGTCCGAGGCGAAACCGTCGAGTTGGTTGAGTAGCTCCAACATCGTTCGCTGGACTTCTCTGTCTCCGCTCTTTTCGCTGTCGAATCGCTTGGTGCCCACGGCGTCAAGCTCGTCGATGAAAATGATTGAGGGCGCTTTCTCTTTTGCGAGTGCGAAGCAGTCGCGGACCAATTTGGCTCCATCACCGATAAACATCTGAACCAGTTGGGGGCCGGCGAGCTTTAAGAAGGTGGCATCGGTTTGGGCGGCGCAGGCTCTGGCGAGGAGGGTCTTTCCGGTTCCTGGGGGACCGTACATGAGTGCGCCTGGAGGAGTTTAGTATGGGAACATGGGGATAGGCGGAGGGGAAAAATACCCTTTGGAGCTTTGATCCCTATCTTCTTGAAGCGCTCTGCTTCCTTCATGGGCCAGACCACAGCTTCTACAAGCTCTTCAATCTGCTTGTCTAAGCCACCCACATCTGTGTACTTCTCCGTAGGCTTCTCATCGACCTCCATAGCCTTGACTCTGCTGTCGTATTCCGCGGGCAAGGTATCGAGCACTAGGTACGAATCTTTGTTGACACCAATGAGATCTCCTGGCTTCAGAGCCGTATGATCGACGAGGCCGATGAGAGGAAGGAAGATAGTCTGCCGCGTAGAGGTTTTGATGACAGCAGATTTGCCTATGCGTGTAGCATCGAGATCAATATTGGCACCTTCTTCTGCTGCCTCCTTCTCGACATCGAGATCAAGCAGCTCTACAACATTACCAACGAGATATGGTAATTGTCTGTAAGATATCAGCACTGTGTCTAGTACACTCATAGCTTCCCTACGCCTACCTATTATTTTCAATCTTTTCTAAATTGTCCTTTATCTTCTCCTTCATCGCCGCTTGCTCGTGTGTCAAACGCTGAAATTCGCTCTTCATGATCCGCATGTCATTCTCCAGGAGCCGCCGCCGAGTAATGATATCTCTTGTACTCGAATGCAGGATCTCTGGGTCAAATATGTCCTCCTCGTCTTTCTTGTCACCATCGGCGTCTTTCATCTCGGCGTCACCGTCTTGCTTCTTCTCGTTCTTGTCCCCCTCGTCCTTCTTGTCGTCCTTGCCTTCTTGCTCCATGGCATCGAGATCCTCAAGCGTAGACATGGTTGCGTTAATCAAAGGGGGATGGAGGAGAGACCTGTAATTGAGTGGGTGAGCTTAAAGAGACGGTGACAATGCAAAAGGACGTTTGGACGTCGAATTTAATGTTTGACACTGATCGGAGCTTATGAACTTCACGTCGCCCAGGTGTAGACATAGTAAAATATCCGCTAATTAGTCCGGACACCGTGTGCGAAACCCACATTCAGATATCTTGATCATATTATCTATTATTTTCCCAAAATATTCTTGATGGGCACGATGGTGTGAGTCCATCAGGAAGTCAAACGTCTATTTACCAATCAAACTAATCCTTGTCTAGACCATGGCCTAATGGCAAGGCGTTGCTTTCCGGTGGCAAAGATTGAGGGTTCGAGTCCCTCTGGTATCGATGGCGTTCTTTTTTGGATTCTATGACTATCCACTAACGGATGTTGTCTGGGTTCACCAACAAGTTGAGAAGAATCCGGGAATTGAAGGAGGGACCCCTTTTCTGATATGAACGGTTACAATCTACTCTTCTCACCCTGACATCTCATGAGCGCCCGGCCATTACTCAGCACCACCTTTCCTCCCTCGACTCTTGTAATAAAGCGTACTTCTTCCCACCCTTCGTTAAATTCCCCCGTCCGCCATGCCTCGGTTACCAACTTGTCCCCAGGTTTTACTGGCGCTGCAAACCTTGCCTGAAACTCTCTTATGTTCGCAGGATCACTGCCACCAAGTGCCTGCAACAAGCCATGACAGGCTGAATTCCAAGAGAAGAGACCATGTATGATGGCGCCTCCGAAACCCATCTTTTGGCCGGGCTCCGGCGTTGCGTGAAGCGGATTATAGTCCCCATTCAGTCTGGCGAGTCAGCATGTTCCGACTCACTTCGAGAGAAGACATTTGTACCTGTATAAATGAGCTGACTCCTTTGTGGTCTGCAGCGTATGCACAGCATCCGGCTTTTTACCCTCCGGCGGTGGGTAATTGACCGTACTCGGACCTGTACATCCTGTCAGAAGAAGACAGAATTCCGTGAACCGTTCTATCTCACCCTTCGGGCCACCCCAATTTCCCTGCCCAACGAAGAATCCACTCCCCACAGCCTTCGTATACACCTCTCCTCCCTGCTCAGCAAGTACCGTCTCTGTCTCTACCACCGTCCCTGCCTTTCCTTTGTCATAAACACCTACGACCTTTGACTTCAGCTCGAACTTTTTACCCGTGCTGGTCGGCGGTAGGGGCTTGAAGAAGGTGATTGTTCGTTGACCATCGACCATGCGACGGGAGTCAAATTTGGGGACGTTGGGAATGGGAGTTGAGGCGGACCGGGCGTAGAAGTCGATTACTTCTTGGTCTGTCTGTTTGAATGCTGGAGGGTATCAGCTGGGGTTTGTAGCCACAGGTAGGGTGAGAGCTGTACGAAGAATGATTGGGTATGTAGGGAATGCTTGGAAGCTGGGGTGGAGTTCCTGGCTGTGTGAGTGAGCTTGCCTGCAGGGGGCCGGAAAAGCATACGTAGAGGAAGTGAAGCTCGTCGGCTGTACAGCCAATGCTGTATGCGAACAGCAAGATATCCCTGCTCATTAATCAGTCGTTGATTCATGGTTTCAATGGGGCCGTTTGGGCGGTGGACCTCTTCAACCAGGATACCTCCTGGGTAGGATATTCAAAACCTGCGCCTGGACCACTCATGGTGAATGAAGAGACGCACTTTGCAAGTGCGCTTCAACTCAAAGAAACATTCTCGAGGTAAGTGGAAGCTTTGATCTCATGTTTCGCCGATGAGATACTCGTAGTAGGAGCAGATGGCGGGGAATTGCGAGCTCCGCATGAACCGAGGTCTGTTGAAACACACTGTTGAAACGCAGAGCTCGACATTTTTAGAGCTTGCGCAATTCGAATCAGTCATCAATCCAGCTGCTTGCCATGCCTCGAGTCATCAAAACGTCAAGAACTCGGCTATAAGCCAGTGTGAGCCAGAGAAGTATTGTCAAACATAGCGAACGCGCTTTCCCGGTGACTCACGTTGGTGAAATCATTTCTCTAGCTCCCGAATTCCAGATTCATTCATGAGAATCGCCTTCCGTACTTAGCAATTCCTCTGCTTCCTTTTCTCTCCTGTACATTTCGAAGAACGGAGGTATATCAAACTCTCTCTCAAGACAGCCAATATCTCCTTTCGTAGAGTCACACCCGCCATTCTGAAAACATGGCAACCTCAAGCACCATCTCCTCTTCCGGCGGTCCCATCTTCTTCTGGCGTGAATACGAAGAACCATATGGTTTCTTATCCCAATGGTATCCTTCAGCCTTCAAAGCCCGTCCCAAGGAAGCAGACGAAAAGACATTCCTCACCACCGAACAGTACATGATGTATCATAAAGCCATACTCTTCAAAGACACGGAAATTGCAGATCAAATAATGATAGAGCCTGAACCAGCCAAGCAGAGAGCTTTGGGTAGAAAGGTGAAAGGGTACACCGACAAAGGATGGAAGGCGAGGAGGGAAGAGATTGTGGAGGAGGGCAATTGGTGGAAGTTTACTCAGTATAAGGAGGGTAATCTGAAGCAATTGCTGTTGGAGACGGGAGAGAGGGAGTTGGTTGAGGTAGATGATCTGGGATGAGTAACGAAACAGGGGGGTTTGCTGACGTGTGGAAGGCTTCTCCGTATGATAGGATATGGGGTGTCGGATTTGCTGCTTCGACAGCAGAGGCAAATAGAGCAAATTGGGGAGAGAATCTGCTTGGAAAAGCCTTGATGAGAGTGAGAAATCGCCTCCGAGAAGAAGAGAGCCTCGACGACACAGAAAAGGCAGATGGGAAAGAGAAGGAGTAGTAGACGGTATCACTCCTGGCTTGCTTCAGTGCACATGCGTTTAGCGGTAAGTCGTTCATGGAGTGATGTTGGTAGCGGTGTGTCCTGCTGGCTTCATGTCAACCGCATGATACACCTATTTTGCTTAAGCCACTGACAGTCAATTTTCTTTGTTCATAGTCTGACGCTCGTAGGCTCCATCGACCCACAGTATTTAACGTCGCTGTCATCTCTGTCGAAGATCCTTCTAGTAATCTCTTGCTTGGTATTTCGCTATGCAACTCGCTATGCTCGCTTGCATCATGTTCAGGTATATTCATAAGTATTCACTTCCAGGTATGCAGTAAAGAATCTAGGATGAGCGCGTTGACCAAGTCATCAGCACCTACGTTTGATCAGTGAAATTCGTGAAATAGCCAAGGACTCGGCTTACATCTTGTACTCCAGCCGTCCTTGAGCTTGCCTACTCATGTCGTCCGTTTGGAGTTCGTACGTAATGGCGATATCCAAGTCTCTCTTCTTCTTATCATTCGGCTTGCTCTGCAAGATGCCAGTCACCTCCTCGTCCTCTTCTACGGTAAGGACTTCACGTAGATAGAATACAGTCTGCTTCCAGTGAGTGTACTTGCTATGGGGTCCAGTGGAGAAATGAATAGGTTTGTGACACGCAGAAAATTCTATGTCGAACCAGGCAATGAGGGCGTGAATGAAATCTGGCTTTCTGGCTTTTAAGGTGTAGGGCGCTTCAAAGGCTAGATCTGCAGTAGTGACCGTGTATAAGTCAAAGGTGATGACGCGTGCAGGGTCCGTGATGCAAGCCTTGACTTCGACGGTATCTACAAGAGGCTCTGTCAAAGCGGTGTCTTTCAGAGGGGTGAAGTCGAAGCCGTAGACATTGTCCCAGACTAGAACGAGATCAGCAACATCCACACAATCGATAGTCAGTGCAGAGCGTACATCCTATCTTCTCGTCCTTGTACTCGCCGTCTTCTATTCCAGCCATATAAATCGTAGCCTTGTCAGGAAATATAAGTCCTCCGGTCACAAGGTATTTGTCGCGAGCGTATAGGACCGTGTCCAACATGCTCTCGTAAAGAAGGAAGTAACCCATCCATTCCGAGATGATGATGTCCACCTTAGGGAATGGTAGCTCAACCTCTTCCATTTTTCCTTGGAGGAGAGTGATTTTCGAAGTCATCCCATTTCTCTCAACGATCTCCTTGGCTTTGTCGATGATGGTGGACATATCGACACCGATGACATGCTTCGCCCCAGCTCTCACTGCGAACCTAACAGCTTATATAAGCTGATAGCGCTGATAAAGTATGGATTCCAAGTACGTACATGCTGAGGATCCCTGTACCGCATCCTACATCCAATACGACTTTGTCTTTAAAGAGGTGCTTGTTTTGGTATATGGCATTCTGATATGACTTGGTGCGGACTTCATCTTTCTGGTACCGCCATCAGTACATGCAGCATGAGCCAACTGTTATCTCAAGGCTTTGCATACCAACATCTCTTCATGTATGCCTTAAAGGTTTTAACAAGGACTGTCAGTGCATGCACTCGAAGTTCATGGATTGTCTCAAAAGTACCATGATGGTTGTAGCTGTGCAAGGTCAGCTTGATCTCGTGCCCACTTGCAAGCAAACGCACCTATTGAAATAGTGAACCTCTGCGTGGTCCATACCCGCCAGCTTGTCATCCGCCTGGGTGGTAAGAGTTGCGTCGGACATGATGCTCGGTGGACTACCGGCGCATAGCCCTGCTTGCTTAGAAAAGTATGAGACGAAAGGAAGGTAGAGAAGATTGTGCGAGATCCAAGTATCTTCAGGCGATTCGCGATGGTCGAAGCTGGCAGAGCTTTGGCGAGTATCAATGTTCATTACTTTCTTTGCAGACGAATCTGGGCGGGCCGTAGCGAGAATCAGGGTCCACCAGCACGCTAGTGGGGCTAGACCGAAGACCCTTACGACCCTCAGGAGCATGGCGAGCACGAGAAGCTGTTTTTGTTGGCTGTCTCGGCTGTCTAGGTACCTTCTTAGACTTGTTAAGTAAGGTAAGGTATTTAGATCCAGTTTCCAGGTTGAAATTTACGAAGACATCTATCAAGCTTTGCTTTCCGTAATCACGCTCATACTGGCGCAATCCGGCTTGTTTTTGATTCAAGGTGGGACCCAGACAAGCCAGAGCTTGGCTGATCGTCTCGGCATCAGGGTACGATGGAGCGCTGTTTCTAGCGTCAAGTAATGTTACATGTAGGCTATCTCGGCTATGTACAAGGCACTCCAGCCATGCTCAAAGGAACAAGAGGCGTCCGCATCCTATACTTCTGACACTACCCTCATCCTTTCCTCATCACTTCAGTAAGGCGCCGCCGTTACTATCAATCACACTTCCACTACAATTCCAGTCCCTCATTACATATCTGCGTCGCTCGTTAGCTTCAAATCCAGATTCCAAAGTTTGAGGCTTTATATTGAACTTACAAGTATGACTCGGCCACATCTTCCGGCTTACCAATTTCACCAGTCGTGGACTTCGCTTTCATACTGTTCATCATAACTTCGATCTGATCCGCTGGGATTCCATCCCACAAAGGCGTCATTACAGCACCAGGACTAATCAAATTGACCCTGATTGGCGCCAGATCAAGTGCTAGGCCCCGCATCATCCCATGCAGTCCAGTACCATAAGAGCCAATGATGGCCCAATCTTTGTGCGGTCGCTCACTCACACTGCCCGTTGTCAAGGTAATTGAAGATGCAGGTCCAGAATTAAGATGCTTGACCGCATGCTTGGCCACTAGAAGAGGTGCGTGGAAGCGAATCCTACCCGCATTTTGGATGTATTCGAGCGATGCGTCCTCCAGTTTCGTGACGGCTAGTTTGTCGCCTGCTGTGAAAACGATGTGGTCGAGCTTGCCCCCGCACTGCTCGAATAGGTGCTGGATGTTACCCTCAAGCTTGACAGATGAGAGATCACATGCGTAGCCTGAGATGCGGCCTTTGGCTGAAGGGTAGGTTTTCAACAGCTTTTCGATGCTGGAGTCGATCCTGGATTGGTTGGAAGAAGAGATAATGACTGTGGCACCGAATTCAAGACAGGCTTCGGCGACGCAGTAGCCTATACCACTGCTACCTCCTACGATGAGGATGCGAGTGGAATCAAGTTTGGAGGTGTACTTCTTGCTGTCGGACATCATGGATGAGGAATCTGGACGAGGCAAATGTGTCTCAAGAACTTGGAGACCTCGCAAGTTGTTTCAATTGACATATATAAGATCAAAGAGAATAGTATTCCGAACGTTGAAATGCTTTGAAATGGAATGGAGATAGTGCGCGGACTTAAAATACTAATCCGATCTGGTGACGTATCGTTGCATCATAATTATGGCCATGGTGAAAGTTTCCTAGAAAATACCCCAATTATACCTGAGGAGAGCCAGGGATCTCAATGAGCTCCGGAAGAAATGGTCTTCAATTGAGGTCGTGAATGCAGGGCTAAGCGAGAGCAATAAAAGCCCAGGCGGCATGTCAGCATTAATGACAAAATTGTAAACATGAAGGAGCCTCGGCATTGATGATGAAATTATAATCAACCCAGTAGCCTTGTCAAGAAAGTAATTAGAAAGAATGATGAAGAGGACGTGATAGACTCAGCGGTTTGTAATGCGACATTGAGTGTTTGCACAAGCCGCAGGGTGATAGAGGCGGTGTATGTACATGGTAAGCTCGAGATATCTGCCACGAAGTTCATTGATATCGCACAAATTAGATTAGAAGCTTTATGATATCCAAGTCCCATCGATCTGCTTTCTTCGTACCTAAGAAACAGTAAGCAGGAGTCCAAACGCATAGGAGGTCATCAGTACTGCCGGGCGAAACTCACAAAAGGCGCCACAAGCGTCGTGCCCACTGCCAATGCGACGACCGTTAGCACAAGTTGCAATTTACTAAACCCCTTGCCCAGGATATCGAAAGCTCCAATATTTGCAACGCGGGTCCCAAACAAATCAATTTCCCCGAACGCGAAGACCAAGCTGGTGCTCTCTAGTAGCGACGGACTCGTAATAATATTCGAAACGCTTAGAAGATCCCTTTTGTGGTTGATTATCCATTTAGGCTCGAAGTCCAACAAAGGGCTATGTCGGAATAAACCCTCTTCCATTTCCGCTGTCGAAGGATCTCGGCCTACGGGCCTCCTTGGATCAACAAATGCTCGTGACATGGAAATTATGGAATTGAGGTCCGGGAGCGCGCAGAGGATTGAGCGAGTTGTAATGCCTTGGAGTGTAGAGGTGACGGACATGGAGGCGATAGGGCCTGGAATTAAGTAGGTCTGGGTGATTACGTACGGTATTGTGACAGTCTCATCCTCGTCTGCTGCTATGGGGAAAATGTCTGAGAAATTTGAGGTTGAGCCCAGAGAGCCACGGTCATTGGGATACGGGGATTCGTAAAGTTCTGAGACTACGAGTTGATAGCCTTTCAGCTTCTGCCGATCAGCTCCTGTCGAACCTGGCGTAGCTGCGCTTGTTTCTGAGTAAAGTGAGTAGGCTAGCCAATTTTCGGCAAGTGCTGGAACGATGGGCCGGCTGATGTCTACACCTGGTTGAGTGCTGGAGTATATGACAGCGCCAGACGTCGACTCGACAAGGTAAAATGTCGCTGTGGATGATTCAGTATTCACTGCGGTGACCAGGAGAACATTCGGGTTCAAATATTTGTACAAGACATTGCGATCACCAAGTGCTTTTCCAATCGAAGCAACAGGATCGTGGGAAGGTCGAGCAATGACGCTGTGGACTTTCTCTCCAGGTGCTGGCAGAAATTGCCATACCAGGGAGGCTTTCGTGCCCTTGGTCAATTTCCAGCCTCTGATGATGCCATCTTCTCCTTCTGTAACGACAACGGTCCCAATGACAAAATCTGCTTTGGGTAGATCTCCGAGGGAGCCGTCATCCTTGATGGGTATGAGGACAGTCTTACCTGATGTATCGAGAACAGGCGTGGAAGTCTTAAGAGACGAGATCATGGCTCCAGGCTGATACTGCAGGATCTTTCCAGTATTGGAGTCCACGCGAAGGAACTCTCCTCCCTTGCCTCGTATCAAAGCAGTGTTTTCAGCTTCAGCCTCAATACTCAGTACTTCCCACTTCTGGCTTGTCTTGAGAGTCACTGCCTCAACGCTCCAGATGACCTTACCTTGAACCCCTGCATCTAGGGCTGCTAGCCTTCCGTACTCGGTGGCAATCAGTACTATTTTGTGGAAGCCAAAACTATCACGGCGCAAGCTCTGGTCTTGCGAGCCTGCCTTTTCCCCAACAAAGCTACCCAAGAGTCGGTTTGGAAGCGCTGCCGCCCAATCAGGAAGGTAGTAAAGGTCTCTTACGTGACGTTTGAGACGGTGTACATATGCTCCTAGAGGACCGCCTTGGCTCTCTACCGCAAGCTCGCTAGCCAAGTCTTCCTCTTTGGCGATCTCAAAAAAAGCAGCGGCAACCGTGCCCGAAAGGTATTCGTGTCTAAGCCAAAAGGGTTCACCATTTCGAATGAGTCCCCAGTGCCCCGAAGAGAATGCTATGGCTGATCTAACAGCATATTTTGAGCCACTTCTAGGTATGACCTCAGAGACAGCATGATTGATGTCTTGCGATTCAGCCATTCCGACATAATTCTTGGGACGCACGTTCCATTGACTGAGTGGAGCTGCGCTTGTGGATGAGAAGAGGACATCTTCGAACTCCGTATGCCTGGTGAAATACACATCCGATCCCTGAGAACTAGCAGAGAAAGCACCTTTTCCACCAAGAAGTGGCAACTCGAACGCTTTCTTAGCCACACCAGAAGCTAAATCAAGATGGTAAACTTCCGCCCAATGAGATTCCGCAGCTTGGTAATGCACCAAAAAGTGCGGCTGGGCTGCCTTGGAGCGAGAGGCATGAACAATTATCTTCTTCGCAGCGTCTCCATTGCCAGGCGGTACGCTAATACTAGTGATTTGCTTTGTGCCAACTGTATTGATCTTCAGAGTTTTGAGCGCTTTGTCGGTCCATACCAGGAAGGAAGCATCCGAGTTGGCACCAGCATGCAAGATCAAGTCCTCCGACGTGACTTCACTGTCCGAGCCCAGCAGTATGGGCTGACCAAGTTGCGCTCCCGTCGATGGATTAATCGCTATGACCTTGATCTTGAGGCCTTTCAAGAGAGCCGAGTGTAGTGAGAGATAGTACAAACGGTCTTTGGTGGATACCAGAGAATACGGTGCATCTCCACTGTAAGCTGTCAGCGCCTCCCCTGTCCAAAATTCGTTGGCGCTGTCTCTCTAACATACCTCGCCTCTGAGAACTGCCATAGCGCCTTTCCGCTATCCGCTGCCAGTTTATTGACAACATTTAAGCCGTCCCCAGCACTGAGCACGAAAACATCCCTCACTCCTTCAGTCGATACAGAGGTCTCTATCGCCCTGACCTCTCCCTTCCCCTTCCAAGCCCAGACCAATCTACCATCCGTAGCATCCCAACTCTGCACCGTCCCCCCAACAGCACTCACAAGCGTATCCCCTCCCTCCACCGCCTTCAACAGTCCCAAGCCGCTCCCATTGACTGCATAATCAGAAAGCTGCTGTCGCCATATTACCGCGCCATCCTTAGGGTTGACAGCACCAAGCACGAGTCTCTCGGATAGAGTGTAGAGAAGGGAAGCTTTCGAAGCCGCCGAGGGACGATGGAAGAATGTAGTGTGGGATTGAGGGGGGCCGAGAAGAGCGTGGTGGTAGTCTGTTTGGTAAGCTTCATCTGCATAGATGGCGTGAGTCAGGGTTGCATGGAGGACGGCAGCGACTGGCAAAAAGAAATGCGACCAAAGGCGCATATTCAATACGGGGAGGAAGCTTAGGAGCTTGCTTTCTCACATTGTTGAGCTGACCGGAGCTCTCGAACTCTTCTCGGATCGACCCTTGAGATTAGCCGATCCGCACTTTAGCCGACCAACGAGGCTGATTCTTTTAGTCTCCTCTGAGTCGGTGATGGATTCGTTCTTATGAGGCGATAGGGTATCACATTGCATTCGTCTCTGGCAGAAAATAGAATTAGGATGAATTTGTAAGCCTATGCGTGTAGTATACAGTCCCCAAAATTTCTTTCAGGCACCCTAACGCTTCCAAACCCTTTGTAACTTTTCCAACCCGCGTATTGAGCGAATCAGGCACCACGCTGATGGAAGACATCGCAAAGCATTCCGTGCCAGTCCCCCTTGATACCATTTTCATTGCCGTCAGTGCTCCCGATTGGCTGTTCCAAGATCTGAGGCGGAAATGGGACCAGAGATATGCTTGCACAGCGACTGTTCGATGCCAATAGCATTGTCGAGTCTCCAGAGCAGGTCAAGTCCGCCTGGAAACAAAAATTTATATAAAAGCAGAGTCTTTCTCACTGCCCCCATTCACACTAAGGTAACTGCGTCGATCCTTCAGGAAGCTATTTTCCACTTGCTTGTCACTTACTATCCGAGAGCGTGCATTTGTGGGGCTCATATCTAAAACGTCTGGGTCATGGGGTCCTGGTCGATGATTTGTTGAGTCTATTTTACGGTTCACTTGGTTCTCATTGGGAGACATTGGCTTTCGTAGCGAAGGAGTGCTGTTGTTCTTCAAGCGGCGGAGACGCTCTATCCTCTCCGGACTATTGCGCTTACTTGGTGATATAGAGAGCCACTTCTGTGGTTTTGGCGGCCCGGAAGAATCTTGTGGAATCGTTTCCAACATGTCACCAGGTTGGCTGCGTATGGTGCTAGGCGAGTGGTTTTCATTTGATCCGTTCAAAGACTTATAGGGATAGGGATATGAATGGCTGAGAGGAGTATTCTCGTTCTGCACGTTGGTATCCCAGCTGGAAGACGGGCGGAAGGGTGCCGAGTGAGAGCCGTGCCGGTGCAAGGATAGCTGAGCATTACCCTTCCCTAGAATATCCCCAAGTGGTTGGCTGAAATTACTTGTTGGTGCTTGCACACCACCAATGTTGACATCATCCTCATTGATTTGGGCACTTTCTCGTTTGTGCCCACTTTTTTTCACTGGGTACGCGTTGAAGGTATCGTCTTGCGAAGGCTGATGGCGTTCCAAGAAAGAAATTTGGCTAGCCATAAATTTATTCCGAGTGCCACTCGAATTGGCAGATGATTGTTTCTGGCCATCGTACTTAGCGGGCTCCTTAGCAATGATGATAGCTGTTCCAACTCCATCACTGCTTGAAGAGGGTGCGAGCGAAATATCGCTTTCTATAGCGCCTGCGATATAGCCCCCAGGTGATCTGGAGTAAACACTTTCTGATCTGGCCACACTTCCATTGCTAACTTGAACACCGGTGGAGTTGAAATACTCTGGCACTTTTATACGATCGGTGTTGTTAATTTTCACTTGGAAACCATTTTCGTCCTCACTACTGGCCTGCATACTTCGCCTGAATGGGCTTGTATTTTTCCTCTCAATACGCATGGAGGGTGGAAAGAAAGCCGACTTGACTTCTCGTAGAGGCCTCTTTACCAGCTGGATCTTGGGCTCGGCCATTTGTGCGATCTCTTGCGGGGTAAGACCATCCCGTTGTTCTCCGTAGTATTGTAAATACTCCCGATGATTACTGCCATCAACCATCTGGTGCAGCATTTCACCGGCATCCCAGCTCTTCGACGTCTTTATTACTGCATCTCCAGTAGCATTCTTCGGAGGGGGATCAGGACATCGGCGAAGGCTCGAAGATCTTCGAGGGGTTGGAAGTGAGTTCTGTGGCCTTTGCTGGTCGGGGCCGCCTTTTATTTCCGTACCAGAGTTGACATGGCCTAGGGCAGCCCTGCGCCTGTTGTCCTCAATTTCGCGTTGGAGAGCAGAGAAAACTCTCTCAGTCTCCACACGTTCGAGGTCTGTTTGGCTCACTGGTAGACGAAAAGTCGCATAGCCGTCATGCTGATTGCCGTAAAATCGCGCCGAAGATGACGGCTGGTGAGGGCCTCCATCCTCTTTGATGATTGAAAGACGCTTTCGTTCCATCTTCTGTGGAACTACGAGAGTATTATTCACCGTGGAATTTGTCCAGCTAGAGACACGCGATCTCTCATTGCTTTCGTCATCATCGCTGCCCTGTACACTTCGAATGCTTTTTGCTCCAGGGATCCTGTCGCCAAGGTATGGTATAAATTGCTCCAATGACCCTCGAGATCCCACTCGGTGAAGAAGCTCTGCATTTGGCTCATGAAAAGGAGAAAAGTGCTGCTCATTCTGCGTTATAGAAGTCGACTTAGTATTTCCATAATGAGCGTGGCTAGCGTTTACTTGCTGCACAGGTATAGTACTCTGCTCATTCTTGGAGCGTTGAAAGGCTGTTCTGATCCTGGTCTTTAAATTCTGTGACAAGCTTCGCGCTTTGGCGCCAATTCCCTTGACGCTGATAGACCCATCAAATGACGCTGAGGACCCCACTGCAGTACCATAGCTATTAGTGCTACTGCTGCGGACCGATCTGCGAAACGCTTTGGTGCGGTGTTTGCTGAGGTTTAAGAACGATGGTTGCTGCTTCAGTCTCTGTTGCTCCAGTTGTTGGAGATACGTATCTCGTGCAAGCTGAATAGTTTCGTCTTGAGGAAGGTACTGACGGTTACTGGTCGTGTTGATTCGATCTGTGACTCCGCGCAAGAACGATAGAGACCGTCGTAGACGAGGATCGGGAGCATGCACTGGCTCGCTGGTGCCATCAGAAGATAGCTGAGAGTGTCGTTGGAAGTGCCGTCCGGCCTTTGGTATACCGTGAGGGAAAACTGCAGAAGGGACTTTACCAGGGCTGAACATCGACTTTGCTTTTCGAAGCCTGCGGTACGATGATGGTGCGGAAGCTACGTCGTTCTCTCCGAACTCTGTAGGTAGCGCCGTAAGAGAAGAGTCGTCATGGGCAGGATATGGAATACTCCCATGTTTAGATTCAGAAAGTAAGGAGTGTCGGCGGATTTCCTGACTGCTTCTGTATTCTGGAGCCTCGCGTCGAGTGATTGAACGAGTCCTCTTCGGCTCTGCGTTTGGACCCGCAAAGCGGATACTCTGTCTTCGTACTAGCTGTGGCCCATCTCCAGCATTTGACGACGCCTTTGGGCCCTGCCCATTCTCAGTATTGGTTACATCTCGTTTTCTCATACCACGCCCATATACGCGTTCGTAGGCGATTTCTGCGGCGATCAAGGCGTGCTCGCGCTCTGTCTCGGAATTGTGTGCGGTGAACTTAGAGGCGAGATTGGGAGATGTTTTGGCTCGTCGAGCCTGGGGGCGAGACCGCTGCGAAGCGTTGCTCATTGTTCGTGAGACCATCCTAAATTGTGTTCATGCTAGGGTCCTGGACAAGAGCTGGTAGGAACACAGAATGGCTGATATGTATGCTGAATGAATTGAGGTGTTCAAAAAGACTGCCGGTGCCAACAGAATTCCAAGAAGCATAGATAAGAGAGGATGGAAATACTTGCAAGTGGAGGCGCTACTTGTCTCAGGCAATGTGTAGGAAGGAGCCACACAAATGAAAAAGTAACAATGGAAGCGTGATCACCATGAGCCTACCTTGTCGAAGACTTTTCCTAGCCCGTTAAAGTTGGTAATACCACGGAAGGAAGGAAAGACTGTATGATTCAAATCGAGCCTACGGACCACGTATCCATTGCGGCATCAAGGCTTACTCGACACGAAGGTCGACTATATCTCTGAGTTTCCCACTTCTGGAACTGTAGATTAGATCCTGGACAGATACCCACTCTACCGCAAGAGGGTGGAAGAACCCATCCTTGACTTCTTCATCCCATTCACCAAAGCTCTTGCCCATTTCTGCTCGAAGCAAGATGGCCAATTGCTTTGGGTCTTGGGGCTGACATGCAATCCTAAAAACCATCTCGTCCATTGCATCTCTTCGCTGCACTATGATTTGAAAGCCGTGGATTATTTCATGTTTCATGATGTTAGTGACTATTTCTCTCATCCCAGTCAAGTCGAAGGCAGTAGGCCCTAGTCTGACTCCGACAGAATTCCCTCGGCCACATAGACGAAAAGTGTGGTGGCTATAATCTACCCACTCTGCAATATCGCCCATTGGGTACCGTATTATGGGCATCAAACGCCGTTCGAGGTTTGTAATCACAATGCTTCCTCGAACCCCGTTTTCTTTGATTGCTTGTCCCTCATCTGTCATCAATTCCATTACCACGGTTGGCTTGTTGACGGAGTATAGCGTAGGATCTTCATTTTCAGTGCTTGTAGGGGATTCTACAGGTAACCCGATCAGGCCTCCGTCAACCGAACCATATTGAATCGGTCCTATTTTAGCAGATGGAAACGCCTTTTCGAGCAGCGTCTTCTGGTCTTTGTGAAGGAGCTCTCCAATGTAGAGTAACAACCGGACACTGTTAGCCGTATGGCTCTTCTCTACCAGATATTCTGCAAGCCTACACATGATAGTCGGCATTGCTACTAGGACGGTTGCGGCGTATGTCCGTATGGTCCAAGCCTGGCTCTCAAGAGGGGCAACTCCAATCGAAAGATGTAGGTTCGGGACAGGGGCTTCTGTCAAGGAAAGACCGAGATCGAGGAACCCTTTGTACAGATCACCGCCGTATAGCATATTTGCGACCCGGTCTGTGCAGATTATAGTCAGCATTTCCTCTTCAGGAAGGCTTTAAAAGTTCAACACACTTCTGAGGAGCTACTATTAGGTAGTGCTCGCAACATTTGTCTTGCATCATATGAGCAGCACCGAATGGGAGAGAATGACCCCAGTAAGTACGTACCACCAGATTGCAAACCCGCTCGAACAAGGCAATGTGCCCAACCCTTAGCCCCTTCGCGAAGTTCGTCTCGGGATACATACGAAGCTTTTGGCGTTGCAGTTGTGCCTCCGGTTCTGAAGACAGCTCCATCAACCATTGGAGAGGTCAAGACTTGATTTTCAGGCGGAAGTCCCATGTTGGCCGCCCAAAACGTCGTGTGATCTACCATTGGGACCTCCTCAAGCTCAAGGTCTCCTTCTGGAAGCCCACTATACAATTCGCGGTAATATGGGGAATGCTCTCTTGCAAATCTAACGAATTCGGAAACGTGAGCCATGCTTGGTTATCATATGCTATGAATCTCGCCTTCTGAGAAGAAGTCCGGAGACCTGCTATGATTAGGTGCTGATTTCAACTCAAGATTATAATTAGCGATTTGATGATGGCCATGCAAATACAAGTTATTACGACCATCGTTCAATTCCCTTCTTCCGGACTCCTTCGGTGTAGACTACTTTGCGTCTCGATGACCTCAATATTCGGGATTCTTCGGCCCACAACGACAGCGTTCCCAAGAAGATGGAAGATTCTTTTTAGCAAGGCATTGATCCCCCTGATACCAGCGTCTTGTCGCTCGTAGAACGTAGTCATCTTGGCCCATGGCAGACTACTTCGCTACTTAGACTGCAAAATATTGAACGAGTCTTGGATACTGTCAACAAGTGCTTGTAGAGAAATGTATCCACGTCTTTCTCATTCTGCAGCAAAGTTTTTCTCTGTCTCCTCATTGGTCTCCATCTCCCCGTCACCTTCAAGACCTTCACTATCCCACTCATCCTCATCTTCATCCATCTCGTCGTCGTACTTTCCGTTTCCATCTCCTCCAATCCCCTCTGAATGTTCAGCTTTATTTCTCGAACCGGTTTCCTTTCTCTTCCTCTCAATGTTTTCCTTCTGTAATTTCTTTCTAGCTTCTTTTTCTCTCCGCCTGTCTTCCCATACCTTCTCCATCTCTTTAATCTCCTCTGGAGTCTTTTCCAAGAACTCGTGCCACATGACCTTTCCTGCACAGACACCCTCCTCCACTTTCGTCATACGTAGCTTGAGCCTTGGTCCAAGCTCCATAAGTTTCACTGCTCGCTTCTCAACCCCCGGCTGCCCTCTTGTATGTTGCTTTCCTTCACCATTACTACTCCGCAGTGCCGCCATTTGCTTCTTATTCAAAACCTTTCTCGTGCTTGATTCAAGAACTTCGACTTCCGCATCCGTTTCGACTTCGCTTTCACTGCCAGACGTAAAACCGCCATCCGCTGCTCTAGCGGCGGAGGGATCGAGTAGGTAGTCTGCTACATCTTCAAGCTTTCCCAGATTGGGAACTCGACCTTTGCTTCTGTTCTTCTGATTGAGCATTTTCTCAGCAGCATTAAGGCGGCGTATGCCTCGCGAAAGCCCTATTTGCCTGGTTGTAATGGCATAGTGACGCAGATTGAGGATGTAGGTATCTCCTTCTTTTGATGACGAGGATGAGGGTGACTTGGGTTTCTCGCGATTGAGTAATAGGACTCGGCGGATTGAGGACAAAGGAGTCGACTGGGGTGATATGGGTGGGAATAGTGACTGGAAGATTGTCGTCGTAAGAGCCTCGAGATGTTTAGGTACTGCGGGCTGAGCACCTTCAGCTGGAGGTGGAGAGACGAAGTTGTTCATGACTAATAAAGGTGCTGTGAGAAATTCTTTACCGCCGCCTTGTGCGTGCTTCTGCGCCTTCTTGACATCTTTGCTCAAAGAATACTTCTCAACTCGAAAATGGAGTGTAGGTCCTCGGGGAGTGAGTGCTAGGCGAAGATTGGTGTTTCCAGTACAGGAGCGAGAGAAGAGGAGAAGGTGAGAGACACCCAATGGGCCGGCCATTGCCGTGTAGTCTCGTAATCTATTTGAACGTCTTTCTTTCAAACGACTAGCCGTCCCAGGTTCCATCATTGTCCGGACGTCCTTTACAAGCTGGGTCACGCTTGGTCCAACCTCCCCAGCTCCAATTCGTATGACCATGCTCTTCGGCTCTCTGCTTGCGGAGGGGTTTGCAGTGACGCCATTTGTAGGCCCATTCTGGGCTCCGACATGAGTACGCTTCTTCGTACGTCTTCGGGCCATGCTGAAGAGCGTAAAGCGATTGTGAATTTCGGCGCGAAAAATAAGAAGAAGTAATAGCAACTTTTTCGATGCTTTGGCTCGCTTGAGAACCTTATCGATAACGCTAGCGCGTAGAATAATACAAGTCCACAACCGAGGGAATCTCCCAGTGTGGGAAGTTCATAACAAGTCGAGATGGACGCAACTAAGAAGAGGACGCTCAAGGGTACCTCATACGTATCGCCGCAGGCTCCATCGAAAAGGGTCAAACATTCTCCACCGACCAAAGAAACCTCAAGTTCTCCCAAAGCTTCACCTACGCCGGAGTCTGCAGCTGCCACAGAACAGGATGGACTAGCACCCAAGTCCTTCCAGGATCTGGGTGTGATAGACTCGCTATGTGACGCCTGCACGGCGTTAGGCTACACGAAGCCTACCCCTATCCAGAACGAGGCTATTCCACTCGCACTACAGGGACGAGACTTAATAGGTCTGGCGGAGACAGGCAGTGGGAAGACAGCAGCATTCGCCCTCCCAATACTACAAGCTTTAATGGACAAACCTCAGCCTCTGTTCGGCCTTGTGATGGCACCCACCCGTGAACTCGCCTACCAGATCTCCCAGGCATTCGAGGCTCTGGGCTCTTTGATATCAGTGCGGACGGCTGTCATAGTTGGAGGCTTCGACATGGTGCCTCAAGCCATTGCCTTGGGCAAGAAGCCCCATATCATAGTCGCTACACCCGGCCGGCTACTCGATCACTTGGAGAACACCAAAGGCTTCTCCTTACGGTCATTGAAATATCTGGTCATGGACGAAGCCGACCGTCTCCTCGATCTCGACTTTGGGGCCATCATTGATAAGATCCTCAAAGTCCTTCCACGAGAGCGAAAAACATACCTCTTCTCTGCTACAATGACATCAAAAGTCGAATCTCTCCAACGAGCTTCCCTCTCCAACCCTCTCAGAATTTCAATCAGCACAAACAAGTACCAAACAGTCTCCACCCTTCTCCAGTCCTATGTCTTTTTTCCACACAGTGCGTCTCCCAACGCCTCTCTGACCCTATTACCTGCAGATGAAAGTACTTACCAGTCATAGAATTAAAAGACCAATACCTAGTCTACCTCCTAACCTCCTTCACCGGCCAAACAACCATAATCTTCACCCGCACTGTAAACGAAACCCAACGCCTATCCATCCTCCTCCGCTCCCTCGGCTTCAGCGCCATCCCTCTCCACGGCCAACTCTCGCAATCGGCCCGCCTCGGCGCCCTCTCCAAATTTCGAACCCGTGCCCGTGAGATCTTGGTAGCAACCGACGTAGCCGCCCGCGGTCTCGACATCCCCTCCGTCGATCTCGTCCTCAACTTTGACCTTCCGGCAGATTCCCAGACATACATACACAGAGTAGGACGGACGGCGAGGGCGGGAAAAAGTGGACATGCGATTAGTATGGTGACACAGGTATGCTCTGATTCTCCAATAGTAGATGAATGGTACTGATGTGAGCGCCCAGTATGATATAGAGATATGGCAGAGGATCGAGGCTAGTCTGGGGAAGGAGCTAGGGGAGTATGAGACTAATAAGGAGGAGATTATGATTTTGGGGAGCAGAGTGGGAGAGGCGCAGACGATGGCGATTAAGGAAATGAAGAATCTGCATGAGCAAAGGGGTACGAGGGGTGCAACGTTGCGTGGGAGAAGACCAGGTGGAAGAAGGGCAAGGAGCGATATGGATAGGGAGGAAGGTTAGACGAGCATGTAGAGAAAATATACACATATAAAGCTCATAAGACTGGACAAAATTGAATTGCTTATGACTTTTGGACGCCAGTACCTATTCAAGACCCTCGTATCTCATCCATCATGTGGGCCTCCGTCGCCAAATGCAGTAGTGTCATAGGCATGAATGCTGCCAAATCAAGCACCAGCCCTCTTAACAACATCCGCGACTTTTGCAGCCAAATCATCCGCCTCCCCTTTTGTCGCCGCCTCCGCATAGACTCTCACTGCATCCTCTGTACCACTCGCCCTTACGAAGCTCCTTCCATTTTTATACTTCCCGACCAATGCGTCAATCTGGCCTTGTACACCCACTGGGCTCTCTAGCTTTCTCTCCGCATCCGTAGTTTTGAAAATATATCTATCTGCCACCTCAATGCGACCGAGACGGTTGGGAAGATCTGTGTAGGTCAGGTCCCACTCTTCAGGACCCCAAGATTTGTGCGCAAGGATGATCTCGACGAGAAGGAGGTCGGAGAGGGCATCGCCAACTGTTTGATTTATCAGAGCAGTGAGGGCGCGAAGGGTGTTCAGGGCAGATGATTGGGCGGGAGATTGGGGCTCGTATTTGCCGATGCGCTTCAGGGCGAGGTCTGAAAATACTACGGTGCCGTGACCGTTGGCCTCGAAGTAAACGCCGACGTCGAATTTGGTCGCTGCGTGGTGCAGATATTTTACGCCTGTAGGCGTGCAAACGGCGGGGAGCTTGAGGTCTTGCGTTATGTAGGAAGTACTCGCACCGTTTGCATAGGCCGTCTGCACTACACCAACTTTCAGCTTTTCGCCGAGACCTGCGTTGCGAGCGAGGTCGCCAATGAAGAGGGCAGCGAGTGTTGCAATGCGGTCGCCGTCGAGAAGGTGGAAGCTGTTGTCGGAAGCGATGAAGTAGTACATGATTCGGTCCGCATCACCGTCCAAGGAACAGCATCTTGCCATGGGTGCCGAATGTGAGGAAGGAGGGGCACGTTGGTTTGTTTTCACAAAGTCTGCTCCGCACTGAAACACTTCTCATTAGTTCCAAGTCTGGTAGAGCACAGGATGCTGGGTACCTGGTGATTCAAGCGTTCTGGCTGAACGACATCGTCATTGACGACTTTGATCTCGAGGCCACCTTCTGACGGAGAAGGGAGGTACTTGATAAGCTCTCTTAATTTTGGCCCTCCTACACCATTGGCGCAGTCCACAGTGACAGGTCCGTTGAACTTCTTGCTTCCCATCGCAGCTTTGAATGCAGCCGCGGTCTTCTCATAGTATCCCTGCTCGGTAGGCTCGCCATACTCATACGGCGTGCCCTTGGTATTCAGACAACGCGTGATGTAGTGGAGTTGCGGTGTTGTCAATAATTTGTAGTCGGTGTACTCGGTTCCGGAAGCCTCGAGAGCTGCAAGAAGTGCAGATACGAGGTGGGGTCCTGAAGCTCGAGTATCTCTGGCAAATACCACGCGCGCTTTGACCTCTGAATCGATCTTCAGCTCGCTTGTGAGCCTATCATAAGCCTCCACAAGAGCTTGGTCCGAATCGGCATTCGCGAGTATTGTTGCATAAGTCTCCCAAGATCCCTAGGTCCTCCGTCAGACTGTCAATGTTCGACCGAGCCTCTCCATTTGTGTGTGGTCCATACCTCGAGCATTTCTCCCTGTCGCGCACATCAGCTCAGATATCCAGGACAGAAAACATTTTCTCCAACCATTGGATCCACCAATTTGACACCGTTGTCACTGGGCGGATTGTGGCTTGCGGTGATCATTACACCAATGATTTGGCCATTCAGTTTTCTCGAGCGCAAGGCTGCGAGCAGTCCGACCCGATAAACGACAGAGTCGAGGAGTGACCTGATAGGAATTGATAGATCAGTCCCGGGACCGATAGTAGGCGAGGTATCACCTATGGGATCAGTGGGGGACTAACGCTTTCATACGGAACTGGGATCATGTCAGCTAAAATCCTTTCAAACACATGTATACTTTGGCTATCATACCCCAGCGGTGCCGTACTGGAAGGTGTGATCTGTAGGTTTGGGAAACTTTGCCGACGCAGAGACAATTGGGTGTTGTGAAGCCATATCGTAGGGTTAAGATATGGTTGAGAGTATCAAACATAAGAAAGACGGAATGCTGGGCGTTTAAGAAAACATAGAAACTGGGGTTCACCCCACGCCAAGGAACGTCATACCCAATGGCAGGCGCTGCATAAATAGTCTCGGCTGCAACTTCCCCGATCGTCAATTGCCATGTGCGGTACCTGAATTCGAGACGCATACGATTTGTGAGTGTGAACAATGGAGAGTGTCGATTCAATTGTTCATGGCGAATATATGGAGTAAGAGTAGCGTAGAGCTCCTCTCAGGCTTTGAGCCTTTCACCAGCAATATCCTGTTGCGCATCCTTCACCAAAAAGCTTGGTGGCGAATCAGTAATCATGATCACTGAAGATGAGATGAGAAAATTGCAGCGAGGGAACTTACTTATACCACCATATAGTCGGCACCACCGTTCCCAAATGCCAAAGACTGTGCGCATCTACCATCCCCGCTAAAGGTGGGAAGTCCAGCAATTCCAAGCTCATGGCCAGTATGATCCACGCCACGATCATCCCCGGCCATGCCGCCCAGGGTTTCTTTAATTTTTGATATGTCCTGTAGCTGAATCCACTCCAGAGTATATTCTGAACCACTCCCGCTGCGACGTTGGCAGCCATATTGTAGACATAGTCCCAATGCCAGAAGCTCAAATAAGATACGTGCGCAGTGTATAAGCCCACACAGATCACAGTCCAAAGTCGTAGCAACGTCGCTTTCACGGGCGGCCTCTTCTGGTCAAGTCTGAATATTCTTATGGGTGTATAGTATAATCCATATAGCACACTTGCCCCAGCAGCGAAATAGTCCAACTTTTCCGTAATATCAAAATCTCGTGTATGGAATATCATGCTAAACACCCAGCTCGCAATCCCCACGTAGCTGAAGTATTCATAATACTTCCGCATGGGGTAGTCCACTGGTATCCTATCTCGGACCTTCGAGAGTCCATCACGATGCGCAAGTAGGTTTAAGAAGGAGAAGAGGACGGAGCATGGCTCCTGCATGCCGAGAAAGCGTTCAAAGGGCCACTTGCCGTGGAATTGGAGGACAGGATGGAGCATTGGAGGTTCTCTGTTAATTCTGCGATCCGTTATAATGTGTTGGCAGACGTAGTCGCAGTTCGAGGGGCACGTCCAGAAGAGGAGGCGGAGATGGAGTGCTAGAAGTCGCGTAAGATTGAAATTGCTATCCAGCTGGAAGTAGAGCTTACGAATTGTAGAGTCTCCATTTTGACAGTTTTCCTCCACGCATGTCTGGTCGGTAAGCAAACGTCTCGTGGGGGTTCAGAGTGGCTTACCGAAATGCATTGTCGAAAGTCTGGAAGCCGGTCTCCAAGAGATGCGTGGGTAAAGCTGGCTAAAGATACAATCAACAGAACACATGCGAGAAGTCGCGCGTCCAATGCGGAATGTCGTAATATCATTATGGGCTATTTACTTGACAAATACGTAGGAATCAGAGAAATTGAAATATTTCAAAGGCAAAGCGCGTGCCTTTTCTCGTAGTGCTCTTGCTTGGCCTGCCAAGGCTGCACAGCCAATTCTCAGGGGCACCCGTATTTCTAGATCATTGTGGGGAAAGTCTTTGAAGCCTGCACGATCCTATCGATCATCAAGGGTTTCCATTTTCCCTATAGATATATTCTGCCTTGTTTGATTCAGGTGATGGGGTCTCCAAAGAGCCAAAAAAGTGAATATAAAATGGGGTATTGTGCGCCAAAATCCCCAACCCCTCGCCAAGGCAAACCCGAACTCTCTGCCAGGCAATTGAGTTGTTCTAGAATACCTCTCGAGCTTCTCCCTCGCAAAATGCATGCATGTAGCCGGGCCAAAAAGCTGGAGGAGCGGATGATCGAAACTGGTATACTGTTAGTGATACAAGATCTATAAATCGATCCCAAGAGGGATCATTGATGTATCGAACGTACTCCGGGCCTTCCGCATACAGTTTCGAAGAATTCTTCAATGCAAAGCGGACGCTCTACCACTGGAGGGGAAATTAGAAACTTTCCGAGCACTTTGAGACTTGAAATCTAACCTGAGCCACACCCCCATTTTCTTCGACAATAGAAATTTGGATCATAATCACATTCATATTCCTTGAACCAATTTGAGCTTTTATTCAATAGAACCTGCCAAAAGCTGCAGAAGACCGAAAAAGCCACCATACAGACCGCAAGGCTACCAACTAACCATATCCTATTCCCGAAATGCATAGGCCACAACGGTAAAGACTCTAAGACACGAAAGCTTCATAAAGCATGAGCCATAGTATAAAGATCTTTTGCTCTTAATATGTACAGTCGCTGTGAGGTGTATGGATATTTACCCCTTTTGCCCAAAAATTGCCCAAAAACAACCTAAGAAGCTCCGTTCCTTGGGCTAAATTTCCCATCGCAAGCATATAGCATAGCAGGAGTAGGATTGTACGACTGAAATAAATCTTGCATATTCTTGGTGATGTATGATACGTGGAAAACTACCCACAATTTACAGGACGCGTCATTTCAAAAGCTTGATGTTCCTCGTCACAAATGGGCAAGCAGTCCCTGACAGAGTATCGAAGAATATTTCTTTGGGAGGACTAGCTAAACAGACAAGAGCTAGAAAGCGTGAAATGAGGGGTAAGCAGCCCCATAATAATGCAGAAACATAGGCGCCCCTATCGGAAAATATTTCAAGTCGAGGGTTTTATGCCTATGATCACATGCCGTTGACTTTAAGTGACCTCACAAAATTGTCGTTGTATGGGTACCTTACCCTTCGAAGTCCTCATCAAATACACTTTCATATCAGCAATCTGCGTTGCAAGCTGTACGACCAAAATTCTATTGTGCAAGATCAGGAGAGCGCCATACATATCCTTCTCCTCTTGCTGTACCGTTGAGAGCAGCATCAAAGGCTTTCGCGCCTTGGTTGACGTCAAACCCTGGTCAACACAAATATGTAGCATATAGAATCTGTTGATTGTTGTATTCCTAATTGGGATCAACTATTTGCCCCTACTTCAATGACTGCAAGCGATCGCGACCACTGACAGGCCAGGGTCTCTTGACTCACCTTGAAAAGAACCACAACGTTGATCACGTGGAGGCACTGAGACTCATCAAGAAAGGATGGGAGAAGAAGCGCGCTGGTGACCAAATGGACGATAGCAGCAGTGATAAAAAGCTGCCACCGGGTAGGACATGTTCTCACGAAGGATGCGAGAAGAGTTATCTTCATGAGTACGATTTAACAAACGTGTCAAGGGATTCCATAACTTTATCGCGAAAGCATGCGAGCTGGGCTGTGAACCAGGCAAACTCTACACCAATGGCGGTGCATACGCCGCACACATGACTCAAGAATGCAGGAGAGCAGCTGGTGTGTGAGGAAATAAAGTCGTTCTCCTAGCCTTATGATTCTACATGTCTCGCCTAATCATTCCAAGTCAAACCATAGGTTCTCTTCCCAATAGACTCGTGGTCTCAAACCTCCCAACCACATACTATTCTCTTCTCCCTCGCTACCAAAAGCACAGCTACATGTGCAAAGCACAATACCATAGTGCTGTTCACAGCCACTGCCCTGATATTCGATCACATTACTCCCTGCGCCTCCCTTGTATGGCTAGTCTTAGTGATAAGCAAAGCCGGGATGATGAGATGACTGTGCAAAGAGGATACATGCCATTACACCACCCACGGCCTAGTACACCTCTTCCACGTAACGCTCACCAAGGGCTGCTTCTACATGTCCCCCAAGTATCCTCTCAAACATTCTTTTGGCACCCTCGGCAGCAAGGCCACCTGCACAAATGAAAATCATACCTCTTCTACTCAAAATTTTATCCCTAATGTGTTGTGCGGCAAAAGTCAAGTGATCGTATACACGACGTTTCTCCGGGTTGCTCAAAACAATATCAAGCCTGTCAATCAGATTTACAGACATCGCTTCGTTCAGAACGTCCACCACCAGCTGCAAATCGCACTCCTTGAGGCCGAGGAAGAGAGATATGCCTGATCCCCAAGGATGTGATTGTTGTCTTGCTGCAAAAGTTTTGCGGATTGTGGCAACTCTCCACTGCAATAAGCAGCGCACGGGACCGAAGCCCGCACCTGTAGCCACAATGACGGATGGGGCCATATGATTCCTTCGAAGTTGAGGACCCGAGACTGAATCAACAATCCGGTATTTGAGCGCCGCTGGCGAAGCACAGTCGTTGAGGAAGGTATCGCTGAATCGACCACCAGGATAAACTTTCACCATGATGTCAACCTCGTACTTTGTCTTTGATGTGTCCATAGGGGATTGATTGCGGGGAATCGAAGCTATAGAATATGTCCTCGAGCAGAGAAGCGGCATGTCGAGACAAATGTCCCGCTGAAGGTGTCTGCCAAGTGCTCCAGGCGTGAATATTGCTATCGTACGGAGGAACAACAGAACCCTGAGAACCGAAAGCTTGGACAAAAGCTTCTTCATATGTTTCGAGCTCCCCAGCCGAAAGGATTCAAGCCATTCAAGTTGCAAGAACGGCAGCTCAAGATCTATTGTGTCTGTCAAAAAATTAGCAAGCGTCGGATTCGAGCTGTCGAGATCCAGATGCTCCGAACCCTCCAGGCAGAGCGCCCATAATGCTTTTCGAACCTTAAATGTAGCAGTGCAAGGAAGTAGTTGGACGCAGCTCAACTCATCCAAAGGTTCATTGGCAATCCTTAGACTGATGAGCAAAGTCTGGTCTATTCGATTTTGAATCTCAGGCCTTGCTGCGACCACCATGCCATCCTTGAGGGTCGATAGCAGGTTAAGCCGATGATTAATGTATTTATCCACCGGGTCGTCGACAGCCGTGATCGTGACGCTCATGCTGGGAAACATCTCGTACTTCGGTAGTACCTCCTCACTAAGAGTGTCATTCACTACAGGGCACAGTTCAACAATGACCGTTTGTATTTTGGTCCACCAATCTTTTAGTGCACGTAACGGGAATGAATCGATGGCAGTGTCGCCTTGAAAAACTTCACTAGTCAGGGAAGCCCCTCCCATTTGGCTCAATAAAGCGCTGACTTTGGTCGCAGCTCCATTGTACGTATTTGAGTAGCGACTATCTCCATTGCCAAAGACCGCGAATTTGAAATTGTTGTTACTCGCCGATGACTCCATAGTGCTTAGATCTCGAAGCCCTGATCCATTAACAGGAATATCACCTTTGCCAGTGGAGCTCACAATGAGCAGAATGATCTTATCTGCGCTGAGGTCGCGTACTGTTAGGCTGTTGAGGGGCTTAATGTCAGAGCAGACTGTCACTTTGACAGTCCCATCTGCAAGCATCTGCGCCCATTTCAAAATCTTACTAGCAAGCTTCTCTGCAATATTCCCTGCACTGCAATAGAAGATAGCTATGGACATCCCGTGTCGGCTTGGGAAAAGAATCTTTTCGACTGGCAGCGGGTCGCATGTTGATGATCTTGTTTCGCTGTTCATTTCGCACGTAAGGGCAGAAGTTTGGCTTTGGATCCGCATTGGAAGCTCGCTCGGCTGCTCAGACCAAGATGAAGCTGATGCAACTCTCATGTTGGCTGGCCAGCGGTGCTTCTCTCTTTGCCAAGCCTTGATTGGATCTTGAACATGTCGGCATATCATGGGCTTCGGTTCTATGGGAGCTTTCATCAGCACTCCCGCCTGATTTACATGACGAATTACGACGTATAGTAATTGTGACTCACGATAATTGGGTGCGCCTCCGCGATGCCAAAGGGGGATGATAGATCCTTGTGGCGGCGCTAACCAATAAGGGTCTGCGGGAAGTCGATATCCATGCATCTGCTTGAATTCGTCGTCATAGCGGCACCACTTCATAGATGCAGTTAGGGTGTCGGTCATACTGATCTTGGCCTGGAGGAACGACCAGTGAACAGCGTAGTTCAATTCACTTTGTGCTCTTGATAGCATTGCAAGCTTTTCGAACTCTGGTAAGTCCTCAAAATCTTCTATACCGTCGACAAATTTCCCACGCGTCAGTTCTAGAACATTGACGACGTCAGGTAGAGCATTATAACGGAATACGTCTGCCAAATTTCGAACCCCAATCTCAGCGTCCATGAACCTATGATCATCAGCTGCAATATGAATACGTTGCTGGTGGGTAGCAATTACCATCCAATGAAAGGCGCCGCAGTATACTGGACGCCACCGATATCAAAGCCCAATTTGGTCAATGCTGGGAACGGTACCCATTTGAGGTCGAGCTGTTGAAATGCAGCGCAATATTGAGGATGGCGGATTTCGACGAGCTTGCTAATGCTGGCTGGAATTTCGATGAAGACCGGACAGTCCCCTGCTGCCATGACCACGACAGGTAAAAGATCCCAGCGGCTTCGCTGTCGAGGTGGCTCCCACCCCAGCTCGATGATTGCTTTTGTCAACTCCACACTCGCCGGATCCCCAACAATTGCGCCACTTTGATCTTCATACCCAGCAAACTGAAGAATTTGGTTATTCCAGATCATGGGTCCCCTTCCGTTCGCAGTGCGCGGTGGGAAGACGAAAGCAGTTGGCTGGATGTTCCCACCGTTGAATGCCTCACACACGCTCTTCATGAGTACCTTGGCCATCTCTACACTTTTTTGTACGCCTCTTAGATCACAAAGCTGGAGTTCCTCGCAATAAGACCGCATGATACACTTCCTAGAATTCCTCCAAGCACGACGAATACCGAATTCCAATTCTTTAGGCGTCTGTGTCCAAGTCCCACCAATCCTGGTATGCAATTGATCACCACGAGCGATACCATCAATAGCACTATCTCTGATTTCGTTCAAGGCCTGCGTACGACGCTCCTGGAATTCATGTTCGCTGGCATAGAATCCTTCCTGGTGAAGCTCATGTAAGAATTCCTCAGCTTCACGTTCGATTTCACGAAGTGCTCGATTCTCTCCCACTCGAGATTCGTCTGTGTGAATGGCCCGACCTGCCTGGCAAATTTCCTTCGTACAGCCCGTTGATGCCAAGTTTGCATGCTTCTCACGGATACGTTTGATTTCCGGTATCAAAAATGGGCAACCGGTAGAAGACATGATGAGAAGTGGACAAGCTATCTCGGACCAATGTGGGAATATCTGGAAGGAACCGGGAGAGGATGTTCGTGCAAACAAGACTCCGTTGTGAAACCAGAGACTATCTTACGTCATGTTGAAGCCGTTGTGAGGTTTGCCGTTGTGAAACCAGAGACTATCTTACGGAATGTTGAAGTCGTTGTGAGGGGTGCCGTTGTGAACCTTTAACATGTAGGCCAGTTACACAAAACCCACTCGCAGTTCCGTAAAATCAATGATATGACTCCTGACAACGCAGCACTAGCCCCCGCGCTTTGTCTGTGTAAGCGACAAATTACAAGGCACACTTTGTGGGCCGCCAGATCTGAGTAGTAGCGTAGTCTACGGCGAACACCATGATTGTAGGGTAAATAGTAGAGCCGGAACGGACCGATTGATGATATGCCAGCCAATCGTTCCCCGGAGATTTATACAGAGAGCTGGGTGCGTACAAGCATATCAAGGCACTGACGAGTCTAGAGTTGTACGGCGAACGGTAGGCGGAATGGAAAAGTAATTATGAGGCCGTTGTGTTGGGACCGCAGAGATGGCAAAGTATTGGGAGACTTTATAGACTTCATGCTTGATGGATCGTTAAAAGGCTAAAACGTCTTTCCCGAGTGACGAAACGCCCTCCTCACTTAGTACCAAATGCTAGTCGACTTTGCCCTTTTTCGACTCCTTTCTGTATTGGGCCGTTACTGACTTTGGGTCCCACTATCTTTTTGGACGCCAAGATCGGTTGCCTTCCCAATGGAGGACTAGGCCGCTCTTGAGCCTGCAGGTCCCTTGCAAAATGCCAGTCAACGTGTTCACCGTTGGATGCAATTGGGAAGTCCTTATTGCAACGGTCGCAGAAATATGTCTCTACTGACAATTGCTGCAGTGGTGACCGTTGGGCCCGAGCGCGTGGTCGCATATCAGTTGGTCCCGTGCTACCTTCACTTGCGGCAAGTGCAGAATGGCCTGTAGCGTCCTCGCTAAGATCGATGGTGTCTCGATGAGCAGGGGCCGACAGATCGGTATCTGGATAGGCGTTATTATGATCTGCAGCATCGGAATAATCCCCGGACTCTTCGTGGGAAACCTCTCGCCTGGGAAAGAAATCCTGTATGGCAGCGTCGTCCAGCTTACGTCTTTTTCCTGGCCGGTCATGATCTACGGTGGATTCGTCACCATTGTTATGGTGCGCCGAAAGTACCATGGCTTTGGCTTCTTCTCCTCTCACAAGGAAACCACCGATGCCTCGATTACCAGTCGGTCCATCTTCAAACCCACCAACGCTGAGCTGCAAATTACTGCAAGGCCAGGCTCTGCCATCAACAACGATCTGGCCTAAAAGGTTCTTGGCGATGTCGAAGAGTAAAGTTTCGTCGATTGCCCTTCCCGTCGGTATGGGAGCTGAGCGCGATCTCATTTGCGCGCCTTGTCTATGGTGTAAATTCAAAATCTTGGGCCTCCGCCTGTTCTCATGAACACCTTCTTCGATTAACCTAGACATAATATCGGCAGAAAAAATCCGCAGCCATCTTACCGCTTGCTCAGAGCTGTTGATAGTTGGACGGAATGACTTTGCAGATAGCATTGACTTGATCTGCGTCCTTGAGTTTACCTCACTAGTATCTTCTCCACGAATGATGTGGTAAACCCAAGTTCCTGTGTCATCTCCAAGCTTCAATTTCAATTGCTCGATTGGGACCAATAGTAACTCTGTGACTTCGTCTGTAGCGAATTTGGAAACGACTTCATCACCCAATTTTCCGCCGAGATTGCGTATTTTCGTAAACTTGAGGCCTCCCATGAAATGCTGGACCGCTCGATTTCTGACTATCGTTTGCGCATTGGGCTTCTTATGTGCGGAACCCAGCTTGGCAATCATCTTGTTACGAGCGATGCCCGCAGAGCAGGTGTACCTTAGACGTTCCAGAATAGCAGCACGCACCGAGCGCACGATTTCAGATCCAAGCAGTATAGTGATGTCATCCCAGTCAGGATCATCGTCTTCTGTTTCCGATGCGTCAAGATCCACCAAGGCATCGGTGTTCCAATCCAAGACAGTTGTAGGAGGTCGTGGTAGAAACTCGGTAGGGTCATCGTACGGTGGCGGGCCACTTATTTCGGGATAGCGCTCAAGTAGAATGGAGTGTAGCTGAGCCGAAAGATCCAAGAAGACTTCGTCAACGCTGGCCTTTTCAACTCTCTGTACTGGCGGCGCCGGGAGTACTTCCTTGATGCAAGCGAGTATCCTTCTTGACTCCAGCCGATATGGATCGAGCGAAACTTTGTGTGTCGCAATGTGGGCGAAAGCGTCTCTGTGATATGCCCATTTTGCATCTCCCTCTTTCCATGTAGCCACATGCTGCATGATCAAGTCTGGACATAGCTTCTTTGCTTCAGTGATGGTGATGTGCCTGTTGAGGCCAAATTTACGGGCAGGGTAATTAATCGCGATGAGGCCTTGCCATTGCTTTGGAAGCTATTAGCTAGGTCCGAGAGCGCTTTTTTGGGGGACAAACCTGGACTGCAAGTGGTTGGTCTTCTGGTATGCCCAGACGTACGCCTTCGCACTGCGCATAGAAAGCATCCAAATCAATATGGGCTATGACCCGAAGTGGACATACGGCTGACGAAAGGCCTAATTGAGCAAGATGCTTGTACGTAAATCGGGATTTACGACGGCGGCCAACAGCAGGTGAGATGGGCGAGGATGCGAGAAACGGCTGCGACGATGACATTGCGACGTCCCACCTGATATAGAAGAGACAGTTAATGTTTGGGCATTTTGGATGGGAACTTTCGAGCAATTCATCATTGAGAACGAGAAACGCCGAGAACGCGACGCGGTACGGCTAGAAATCTTAGCGTGGAAGATCATATTCATGTATCGAGGCATCATCATTGATAGAACTCTCAATATCGTTTTACATACGCAAAAGTTCATAATTGTTTGTTGTCTCTACCTAATGCCCTTCGTCTTGATAAAATGTCATTTCTTCGTCATTCGCTCTTGACTTTGAGTGTGAATATATCAGCCATTGCAGGATCAACATATCTACTCCGCTCCCACCACATCTACAATTTAGACGAACATGAGGCGCGGATGGACGAGCTGGAGGGGACTTTACGGGGCCATATCGGGGTTATAGAGGAAGCATTAGATCGCCTTGAGGGCAAAGGTACAGATGCTGACAGGGGCAAGAAGATGTAGGTTCCAAGGAATTTTGTCTGATTGCTACTGACGAGTGCTCTAGGGACGAATACTATGGCAAGCGTGGACGTGATGAGAAAAAATAGCAGGCAATCTGATTGCATTTTTGGAAAGCACTCTCAGTCTTCTGGGTATTTCGGGAGCTCGGCTATCAAGATCTCGGAGATAATTCAAATCTCCGAGCATACCGAGGCATATTCAGTGACGAGACTGGTCGAGCGGATAAAAGGGAGAGGAAACAAACCCCCTACCTCTTGCTTTACTTGTCCATCCTTTGCATATAACCCTTGCTCTATATACAGTCCGAGACCGATGTTGTAGGTATCATGGCTCCACACAACGATATCATCCTTTTCCATTATCAATTTTCCCCATATGCCAAGCGCGTGATCTGGTACCTAACTCTTAGAGGCATCGATTACGCGCAATGCATACAACCTGTAACGCTACCTCGTGAAGACATAAATGCTTTAGGTGTGAAGTACCGCCGTATCCCTCTCATGTCAATCGGCTGCGATGTATATTGCGATACGCGTCTTATCCTAGAGAAGCTCGAAGAGAGATTCCCAGTGGGCGTACTTGGCGCTTCCCAGCCCGACCAGAAAGCTATGGAGAAATTACTAGAGAGCTGGACTATCGATGGAGGCATATTCCTGCGAAGCGCTCAAATGATACCTCCAGAAATGCCTCTGTTGAAGGATCCCACCTTCACCAAAGACCGCGAAGATTATACCGGGAGGAGCTGGGCGCAGGAAAACATAAAAGCTATGCGGCCCGAGGCCTTGACCCATATAAGAGACGCTTTCGAATTCTTGGAAAATGGCTTGTTAGCAGATGGAAGACAATGGATACTGAAAACGGAGAAACCCTCGATGTCGGATATCAATGGTACGTCATGTTTCTGTACAGGGTCAACATGTCGTGGACTGACACATCTGAAATTAGCGATCTGGCCATTCCATTGGCTTCGTGGACTGAAGGGCGCCCTCCCGCATGAACAAATTTCCAGCGACAAGTATCCAAAGGTATACGCCTGGATTGACCGCTTCAATGAGAGCCTCGCGGTTGCCAAAGGCAAGGCGCCTAAGCCGACGACATTGAAAGGTGCTGAAGCTGTGAAATATGTCACCCAAGCGCAATTCACTGAGCAGGAAGGTTCAATCGACCAGAATGATCCGTCAGGCTTGGAAAAAGGGCAGGATGTCGAGAGCTGGCCTGTTGACACCGGCTTCAAGCATCATGATCGGGGTAGACTGGTGTCGCTGAACTCGAAAGAGGCAGTCCTAGCAAGCCAGAGTAAAGTTGGTGGAAAGGAGGTCCGAATTCACCACCCCCGATGGAATTTCAGGATAAGAGCCGTCAGCGGTGAAGGATCAAAATTATGAGCCGTGAGTGCATATATGGATCCAGAGTGATTGTCTTTGAATAAGGAGCCGTGAGTACATATGTGGATCCAGAGTGATTGTCTTTGAACTTTGATTGTATAAGAGAGCTATGAACTATGTTATACGTACCCTCGTTTGTCTTGTAATGTCTATCCTTAACCTGGGGCCTAGACTCTACACGAAATTTCTATGGAGAGAGAAAGAATGACTATAGACAGGATCCAGCTAAGCCTGATGTGGAACAAAGCACAAGGCCTAAATTTGACGATCTTTCTCTTGTCTAGATTGGAGCTCAGACACCAGAATGGATATTTCAGAGCAACTTCGAGACTGAACAACCGGTTTTATAGTTCCAGTTGAATACAACTCATCGAGAGAGGGATGGTCCAAACATCGCAGACTATGAGGTACTCCTGGATAATGTTTCTGTCACTGATTGTCTACGCTGCCCACCATCGTCACTCTCAATAGGCATACCATCCACGTCGCAGTGCGCAGATCTGGTGACACCCGCGCTAATTTGAAGTTACAATCAGGAAGCCCGCAAGGATTGGCGTTTATCTAGCGGATCGAAATTTGTTGCGGCTCATAGTATGCAAATGGCCGGCAACCAAAGCCTTCATACTGCGGAGGAAGCTGCCAGGGACTTACCAATTTCCGCATCAATAATATCTTGTTCGTATTGGAACATTTCGCTCTCGATATAGCGTCAACTTTGACGATTACTAATGCCAAGCGAATGGCTAAGCGAAAGTGCAATTACCTCGCTCAAGCCTCACACGATCGATATGTACCTCAGGGAGTCTAAAGAGGCTAGAAATTAAACTTCACGGACTAGCGCCATCTCATCTTTGTTGCTCCTACGGACGCCAACTTACGCCTCATGCTAGGGCTGACAATTTGGTCAACCATCGAAACTTGAAACTGGGTAATAAACTCAATGAGCCTTTTCACGGTACACCACCAACAAATTCATTGACATAGGGCTGCGCATGCAACTGGGCTGCAAGGCGCCAGGGAACAACAAGCTCAATCCCTTGTACGGGATGAGCACAATTACATTTAGGCACTAGATGGGTCGACTGAGCTCAGCCTCGAGGCTGAACTTTGAGGGATACCCAAGTCCCAACAACGGTATTTCTATCATGTCCTCTCTCTTACAGCTTCAGTCTTTAACTTAATCATTTGCTTTTGAAAATAACAAGACGAATAACCCCGTCTCGAGCACATCTCCAGTCCTGTACAGCTGGATTCCGTCCAAGTTCACCATGATTCATTTGCCACGACTATCTCTTGTCGCATTCTTCTCATCCATATGTCTCGGTCGTCATATTGAAAGAGGTTTGGGTCCGGTAGTCCAACCAAATTTGTGGTGCACTGCATTGTATGTTTCCACTCTTGATATTTCCAAAATCCTGCTTCTCAGACATGAAGCTAATGTTACTGCTTCATCACACAGGTCCAGTGCTGCGTATTGCCCAGATCCCTATTGTCAATGTTCATCGTCGTTGGCCACGCCGTATACGGTCACCATGGGCAATCAGGTCTTAACAATGTCTACGGGTGACGCTCAATTTGCCACTGCTACCGCAGGATCGAACCCATGTCCCTACCAGAATCTGGCCGACGCCGGGCAACAAATTCTTCCTTACTCCAAGACCGGATCTACTTGTGGTCCCAACAGTTATGTGCCACTATCCACTTCGGCCCAGATCCCATCCACTTCGGCCCAGGTGCCATCGACTTCCTCCCAGATGCAGCCTACGATCACTCCACCGCCGACACCTCCTCAGTGCAACCTCGCGTGAGTTGTCTTTTTGTTCCGTATCAGGATCGTCACGTTAACCTACTTCTTCTAGATCCTCGAGCATCTGCTCGTGTGACGGCCAGCCGGTGACGACAATAAGTCCTATGCAGACTTGCGGCTCTGTCACTGCTCCGGCAAACTGTCAACAACCGTTCGTAACCCACCATGCAGGCTCCCTTAGCCCGCTAATAAATGTTACAGGGGCGTCCATAGTTTTTTGGAAGCGGAACGCCAAGAAAATCTCGGCATCGGGTGTGCATGTCAGAGCAACTGGGGCTCTTTCCAACCCACGGTAATACATGGCGACCAAGCCGGCGATACCTGCGTCCCTAGTGTCGCTACTGCGCTTCCGCTCTACCCTGTCTCCAGCGTTGCCTCTGACGGCAGTGTCTATCTCGATTGCCAGCAATGGTATAGTGGGAATCCGCCTGACGTTTCGCAAAATGGTCCATGTCTTGGTGCCCAAGTGACAGGAATGGCACCTTGTTCGAGCTAGTAAGTTGGACTTCTATGTTCCTTGAATCTAGTTCGGTTTCATGCTGATCTTGGTATTTCAGTGGCCCTTCTGATCTCATGGTGTGTGACTGCCAGCTTCCGGGTTTCAAAACTGCATTTGGCAACGGCAAATGCTCAACTTCGATGCCATATACCTCAAACATTGGTGACTCTACGGCGGTGATGAATCCGTGAGTTGTGGAATGTAAGAGAGCCACATTGTAAGATAAATTGTGAGCGCTTTTCATTTTGACCATATTCTTTGCGTCGAGCAGCGCAAATCTCGCTGGCATTCCGAGCGGCGCAGTCCATGTCACTTCCTACTTTGATGCGATCGGGCGAGAAAGGATCTGCCTCGGCACCAGACCTAAGAGATGAATGAACGCAGACGAAGTGGTCTTGCTCTGCGGTGTATGAAATTGCCGCAGCGTATTGCACATCCGTTGCACTGAGATCAGCTCGAACGCCCAATAGCAGAGTGAGAATCTATTCGTCCGTTGATGCTGCCGCCCACATGAGAGGTGTTGTTTTCCCCAGCGTATATTGACCGCCTTAATGCCTACTGAATCAAAGACGCTTTCTTCCTCTGGGCTCCCCGTGGGTAATCACATACACATCGTTTTGGTTCGAGTGTGCTCTTCACCTTAGATCCGGTCGCTTGCGTCGGGGTTACGGGACAGAGTCTCTACAACCTACAATGGACTACTTGGGAAAATGAAGTCGAACGAATCATCCTTTAGGTGGGTGCCTTGATTCGATTTTGGTTTGTCAAAGAATGGATCATGGCGAAAATGCGAAGCATATTCCCCCTAGTATCTGGTCAGGCTATGGGACTACCGCTCGTTTCTGATGGTTACTGGGTTCGAGAAGCCTTCTGCACTTTTGCATGGACCACAGCGTAAATGGATCGTACGAATCAGGCTCACGAATCACGATGTCTGGGGTTGAATTTGACTGGATTGATATCGACCTATGGTATTCTCAATCCCATTTTTTCTTTCAACTATGCATTCGTTGGAAGGCACCAAGTCTGACACAGGCGCACTCCTATCCTAACGATTCTCTTGTACTCTAAAGACCAGTCAGCATGCTTATTGCTTGCTCTGATAGAACTTCTTTTCTGGAATGGGGCAGACGCAGCCGTTGAAGACCGCGACTACCTATGTGAGGATCGTTTCCTCAATCGACGACCTCATTGTTCAAGGCGTGGATACATCCTTGACAAGGATTACGGAAGAAATCAAAGCCTGCAAAGGATACTTCAACGAGCGCAGCTGGGGCTGCCCCTATTGTTCTTCCTGCTGCTATAAGAAATACTCTCCTGAGGCTTTGTGAAGTACATGTATTCATAAATACATATACTCGACGTACAGTTCCTAATGAGTCCCCAGTCCTGCATGCTTTCTGGAAATTTGGGGTTTTAAGGCTTCTCAATTATTGGTATATCCGTCCCGGTTCGTAGAATATATCGAGAGATACCTTTGACTTGCATGGGCTTGTCTGTTATTTTGTCCAGATTACTAGGACGGGTTTTAATTATCTCACCTGGTCATTCTATTGTTGCGATTTAAATGATACCCGATGATTCATATATTGGCTAGCTGATTCACAGGGTGATGAATTAAAGTTGTGTATCGACATGGTAGAATACCCGTAGGACAGGGTCATGAGTCAAAGTTCACTTCAAAAATCTCCTTCATTCCAAGCAAAACGCTCCCCTCCAATGCTGGATACTATTCAATACTCACCAAGTATGAAGTTCAGCCACAATCTTCACCAGTATCAAGTAATCGAATGGGCGCCATTTTACATTGACTACAAGGGACTGAAGAAGCTACATAAGCTCTCGGTAGGGGCTGCTGTCGAGCGAGATGAGAGCGCAGACTTTAGCGGTTTGTCATTCATATTGTTCGAGTCTTTCGTAAATGGTCTGATGGCGCTGCAGAGTTCACAGACGTCTTGAAGCACAACCTGGCAAAAGTCGAATCATTCTACAAAACCCAGCATGAAAGGATTCGGCAAAAAGTGGATGCACTACAACGCCACTACGGGATCACTACTAGCACAGCCATGGAAGACGCAAATACGGTCGAGCTTGAAGATCTTACAGCAGCATTCATTGAGCTTCGTGATACATTTCTACGCTTACAATGGTTTGAATTCGTTAATTTCGACAAGATCGTAGACAGATTGAGCAAATTTAAAGGAGGGCTTACCTGGACTCCTGGCACGAATGACTTTCGACCTCCTTGTACCCACTTCGCGACAAAGGAACAATGTCTCCATGATCTGGAATATGTGAATGATTGGTCTGCTAAGCTTGGTAGTAGAAGATATGAATTTCCCTGTGGTTCAAACGAGTCATCATTGCTTCAGCTGAAGTGTCAGGACGAAAGATCGTGTCCCATGCCATGGGCCAGCGCTTTTGATGCAATTGATCAAGACAACGGTCCGTATCTGGATAGCATTCTTCAAGAAATGGGTGGGCATCAGGGATCATACGAAGACAACCAACAGCAACTAAATTTCAATCTTCTACACCGTTCAATCCTTAGTGGATCTATGACATGTATCAGGAGGCTTACTTTGCGAATTGGGTCGCTCCAGGAGACAGGCGATCTCATCCATTGGCTCGTGATCAAACCTGGGCAGAGAAGGCAGTCGCAATGTCCACAGATCCAAAATCAGGTCTGCGGCAAAAGCATGGCGCAGAGTACGGACTTGACAAACGCCGTTGACCAACTCGTCAATGTTCTACGTCTGCTAGACATCGAAATTGAGCACATCTTCCACAAAAGAGACTCGTTTGGACGCCTCCCACTTCATTACGCCGTGCAATACGGCTTCTTCGAAGTTTGTCAGCTAGTGCTTGAATGTATGAAGGCCGACAAAGATGCTCCCTCTGATGTTGCTCCTATCCCTGCTCTTTCTCCGGACTCTGAACGAGTCACTGCCCTGGATCTAGCTGTCCTTACCGGTAACGCAGCAATTACAGAGGTCCTACTCAAGTCCTGCCATCACAATATAGACTCAAGCTCTAGTGCCGATACTTTGGAGACAATTCTCCTTTCCGGTCATTTTCTGACCACTGCTCTGAGGTTGAACGGTCTTGCAATAGTTCGCCTTCTGCTTGCATCCAATATCGATATCAACTACAAAGATCACAACAATGAGACCGCTCTGTACCTAGCCGTACGCTCGGGTCGCTTAGAGTACGTGAAAATGCTGCTTGAAGTCCGGGGCGCGAGTGGAGACATACATTTAGATGCCCCTGAGGCAGCATATGGATGGACTCCTTTGACCCTCGCTTGCGTTCGGGGAGACTTGCAGGTCGTGGAACTTCTTCTTCGTGCAGGAGCAGACCAAACGGTGCAGGACATTTTCGGCTGGACATCGAAAGACCATGCCGCATATAGAGGCTGGTTACCTATCGCAAGGACATTGATGGCCTCGGCGGTAGGGAACATGGAAAAGAGCGTATCGGCCTCCATTCTTGGAAGAGACAAAAAACGCGCCACAAAAGCGACTTCGTCTTGCGACCATTCCAAAACCTCCTTCCAAGATGTGCCTGCCGGTTATAGTGAGATATATGTTAGTTTGGGGGCATTGGATACATATAAAGCAACCACTGCAGTCAATTTGAGTGCATATGTCTCGCCAGAGGCCTACACCCCCGAACGCGAATCTGAATTCCAGGTCAAAGCTCGAGCCGTCGGTGAGGATGCATCCGGGCATACCATTCATCTCCCAGTCCTCGAGGACATGGCTAACAAGCCTTTGCGTTTTATAACCAAGGATCCGAGAAACTTTAAGCTAGCTTTCGACATGTACCGCTCCATGACGGCTGAAAACAAAGAAGACCAAATACTAGGCAGTGCTATCGCACTTCTCGGAAGCCTCAAGCAAGGCCTGGGTCCTAAACGCGAGAGTTTGATTAGGCATTCTACCATACCGATTCTTAAAAGAGATACTCTTGAGTTTCTAGGAACAGTAACATTCTACTTTTTGGTGTGTACGCCATTTCCGCACCCGCACCCAACACCAGGAGTGAACCAGGAATTCGGGAATTATGGGAGCCTTACAATCATCGGGCATAGGGGTAACGTTCAATGCCATCTCAGTTGCAAATGCGAATTAATCAATACCCAGGAATTGGCCAAAATGATCCCGGCCGTAGACAGCTGCAGATTGGTGAGAATACAATAGAGGTGATTGAAAAGACAATCGATGAAGGAGTCTAGCAAGTGTCTGACCGACTACGTAGTCTTTCTCATCAGCGATCGATCTAGGAGCTTCCTTCATAGAGGTAAGTGAGCTTCTGAAAGGGAGAAAAACCATACTAACTTGAGCCTAGTTTGGTAATGTGTGAGCGAACCGGGCATCTGTCCCTTGCTAATGAACGAAGATATTCAATTGACGAAAGATGATGAGCCGGTCATATATCATGATTTCTTGATAAGCGAAACAGGAATAGACGTACTACTACATAATATCAGCCTAGAGCAGGTAATGCTAGAGCTATCCAATATCCAAAGGATTACTCGTAACTCATTCTTGCAGTTCAAATACATCAGCGAGGCTCAATCGGTCTTGATAGATTTTCCCTCAATGGCGGAGAAGAGGTACACGGAGAGATGCGGAAACCAAATCACTACGAATAAGCCTCGCTCACACTCCCTTAATGAATTCGAGCAAACTGAAGCCAAAAGCCTCGTCGACCGTATGAAGCATACATTCGAATTCAAGCTCAACGAGTCCAAAGGCTATGACTCGTACAAAGGAAACATCCGGAGCAAATACATCCACGCCCCATTCACGACTCTCGAAGAATTGCTTGTAAAGCTGCCCGACTCTACCAGCTTCGACATCGAAATCAGTTAGCCCTTTCACTCTCTACACCACATGAACCGGCTAACAGCCCTTCCACTCAGAATACCCAATGCTCTTCGAAGCTCACGACTGGGCCATGGACACCTACGGCGTCGAAATAAACCACCTAGTCGACACCATTCTCGACAAAGTATATCGGCTTGCAGCCCAACGCACAATCTTCTTCTCATCCTTCAGTCCCGAAATCTGCATCTTGCTGTCGCGCAAACAAGGCATGTACCCCGTCTTCTTCCTTACCGAATCTGGTCACATTCCCTCCGCCGATGCACGTGCAGATAGTCTTCAAGCGGCGATCCACTTTGCCAGACGCTGGCGACTGCTGGGCGTGATATGCCGATCACAACCTTTTGTCTATTGTCCGCTTCTTATTAAATGTGTGAAGGAGTCTGGATTATTGTGTTTTTCTTGGGGAGAGCTTAATGATGATCCTGAGAATGCTAAGGTGAGGTCAATGAAATCTCCTTTCGTGGTCTTCACGCAATTTTTTCGAAACGATCTTATCTGACCATGAAATAAAATCTAGACACAGGCGAAGGCTGGACTTGATGCGATCATTGTTAACAATGTCAATCTGATTGTTAAGACGTTGGCCGAAGACTACGGCATTAAGTAGCGCAGAACGTTACGGCTCTTTCAAGATCGGAGATTGGGACACTTCATGGTAAGGATAGACGGATCCAAATTTTTTGAAATGCAACAGGTTGGAGATAGGGTACCGAGACACAAGGGTATGATCGAAGTGACAAGGACATAGATATGACTTCAAGTTTTATCATTGAGACATCTTTTCAATATGAGACTTCACCTTTGGTCATATCTATGACAGAGTATATCCCAGTATCGACCCTTGTTGCATAGATGCTACACGGAGTACCATCCATAGAACCAGGACAAACACGCAGGATCTAGGCCTCTCAATCGACTATGAATACCCTATCATAAAAGCGTATGAAATACATCGCCGATTTACGCTTAACGAAGTATCTGGCCCTCTGAATTGGTAATAAATGCAACTTCCAAACGCCCAACTCCCAGTGGCTTCACCCAGCCATCAATCTCCAAGGTCTCATATACCAAGTGCCAACACTCAGAGCGCTAAGAAGCATACAAGCACCCGTAAACATGACCATAGCCCTGTACCCCACAACACCATAGCCGTCCCCTCCAACAACGCCATGCACAAGCCCCACATTACTGGGACCTGCAAGCACATTACCCAGACCTTGGCAGCAAACGAATATACCAAACGTTGCTGGAGCAGCCGACATGCCACGCATATTCGATTTCAAAGGAACAATTGTATGCTGGTCTGGATTTGCAGAAGGAGAAGCGACATCCACTCTGGCGCACCCAGTGACATTATTAGTTCGGATGTTTCATTGTATGGGGATGATGTTGTGAGATGTTTGTTGCTGCTTTGGGGTAGGCTAATGTGAAACGCAAGGGTCACGAGAAAGGCTTGACTTGCGGTGACAGGCACCGAGATAAGTGGAACAATACAAGTCTGACAGTGCCTTTTCTCATACGGTTTCTCTATCTATGCAAATATCATGAAAGTTTTCCATTCATACTCGCACAGTGGACTTCCTATCCTCGTGACAGATTCAAACTATAGGACAGAGATATACCTTGCTCTCCTAGACCTCAGCGACACAAAGAAATCCGAACGTCCGACCGTGGTGATAAACTAACTAGAGGGTATTCCACAGATCGCCTCCAGCGGGTGGGTCCCGCCCGGAGGGATGCAATATTGGGCATTCGTGCTTGTCTCCCCCGGATTGTGGCAGGTGATCGGCGACCATCCATAGATTCCGTCAATAATCGGTTCTACCGTGAACGAAAGAAGTGAACACTCGTACTACAAGTTTCTGTTAGCTTAGCTGCTGCTATATCCGACATCTTGAAAGCTTCGTCCTTGGGTGCTACAGCCAATGCGCCATTCGCTAGGCATGATAAGGGACGAGGTAGAAGAAGGGACGGACTTACTATGTCCCAAGCAGGGTTATTACAAGTACCGCACAGCTTCTTGCCGGCGGTTGCAAATGTGCACAGTGTCGTAGGACGACAGTTGGGTTCAGTAGGGGTGTAGGGTGAGTAATAAATAGCGGAGGAGACCGGGGTAGCGGCAGAGATAACCAGGGTAGAGAGGAGTGCGACAAGAGGGAGGATGGAGGCGATTGAGGCGCGCATGGTGGTGAGCTGGAGGTTGAGTATGAGCGATATATGAATGATAGGCTTCTGCTTGGTTTGAAGAGAAGAGCGGGTGTGGGATTAATGGTGATGTTGAGGAGTGTATCGAGACTGATGAACCATTGTGGAGGGCTACTCTCTGATTCTTATACTACTGAGAGCAAAGAGAACATCCCGTACCAACAGTCCCAACGTTATTCAGCGGAAGGCGAAAGCGTCAGGGTGAATAGAAACAAGTGAGCATTTTCGATGTAGAGCTGAGAAGTGAGAGACATAACACAACGGAAGTTGCGATATTAATTACAACACAGAGATCGATGTGTGCGCGAGTTCTGTCTCGACAAATAAGTGTGAAGCCTGGTTGGAGAACGAAAGAACGCCAAGCGGTTGGTTCGTTGTCATTTGATAAACAGGCTGAGCATAATGTCTTAAAGCTCAAAATTTAAGACAACAACCTTCGCCGAGGTTGCTGAGCATAATCTGCAGTGAAGTATTAAGCAAAAGTTGCCTACCTAGGCCCAGCGCAAGGTCGAGTGTAGAAGCCAGCAGTCGTCAAGGCTGTGAACTTAGTTCCAACCACAAACATCAGCGATGTTATGACTTTGTCTCAGTTCCAGGGAGATGAATAGCCGCAGCAGACCTACTAAGGAGCTGCGCCCCTTAACAGCTCCTTAGGAGGTCTGCTACGGCTAATTGAATCTCAACAAGAACTCGTGTCTACGAAGGAGTGTGGAACATTGTTGGCATTCGAGCGCAATGAGGTGTGCGATGGCTTGGAAACCTCTCGAGATAGCAAGACGGTGATCATTTGTATTCATTCGTCGAAATTGATAACGATCGAGGGGATCGTCAAATGTCGGTACTGTACCCCGGGAAATTGTTGACCAACTCCGCCCAGTTCCACGGAGGGACAACATCAAAGCGAGCAAAGGTCTTGGTTTGCGCCAAGACTTTCGAAGCGCCGGAGACTCACGGAGCTAGACCCCGATATTAGTTCTAGCGCTTCTCTTTAGGCGGTCTCGCGGTTCACGGACCGTCTAGGCCACCCTTATTCAAGACTCAGGCCGATATTGCATTTACCATTAATGGCAAGTATGTATGTCAATGGCATAGACAACTGGAAGGTCACATACTCGAATCGAGATGTGTTGAGGTAGCTTACCGTTGAATTGCATACTTCATCTCAGATTAGAGTAATATTGGGACGTATTCGTTGGCTTGTACTTTTTCAATCGAGCCAACAACGCTCGACTTTGTCAGCAATTTGCAATAAAATTGAAGATTCGATTTTCATGATCAATTCGAAGCTGCTTATTTTTATACTATAAAAGTACATATATTCAGAAATACAGCGCAGACGCCACCAGTCTTCATCCGACCACCGTTTCATCATGTAAATACACCCAAGATACTCACCTTTAAGATCCATATTAAGGTGCAGGCACACTGACAGCCTCCCAGGCATGCAGCGTCAACGACGCCGCCCCCGCCCCAACCGTCCACGCAACACATTCGTTCCAATCCAGCGCCCCAGCGGGACATCCAGTCAATGAGTTGAAGAGATCGTGTTGGCACTGAGCCTGGTCTATAGTCCAAACGCAATTCGGATCGCGAAGCTTGATGCCAAGATTTATACTGATACCCGAAGCCAACCAATAGGGTGGAGGGTTATTCTCCCAATCATCGGGTTCGCAATCCAAGGAAGAATTCGCCTGCTGGGCCACCGAGCAAGGAAAGTCACTCACAAACGCTACGTCTGCTTGCGGACCTAGAACTACACCCGTAACGCTGTAGCAGCCGTCTTGGCCCAGGCAATTTTGACCGCAGAAGACTTCAATCGCGGCTTTGAAGAAGACGGGATCGGGGACATAGCCATCTGTTCTGTCTATATTAACTTCGTCTTGAGGATCTCCAGGGGGATGGCAGCTTGGTGTGGCAGGGGCTGAATCGATTTCCGCTGCCATCGCGGATGATGCTGCTGCTGCAGACGCTCGAGAAGCTTGAAGAGCTGAGACTGACATTGCTGAAATGTAATCGACGCTTGCGGTGTTGATAGGACAGTCATTCTGTGTTGGTTGAGTGGTGTACTAGAGGGTAGAGTCATTAGCACGTGTGAAGTCGCTCAGAAAAGATCCATATCTTACATCGCAATTGAGAGACGTTGTGCCGGCAATAGTGGTTGTCAACAGACGTACGTTAACCCCTCCGCAATCGCAATAGTCCACGTATGGACAACCTTGACCATCGCCATCCAATACGTAGGCGCAACCAGGAACTCCATTTATGCCTGGAATGTTTGTAGGCGCTGCAGTGGTACTGATAGGAATTATTGTGTTGGCAGGGTTCAAAGACGTGTAATAGCAATTAGATCCAGTAAAAGTAGCTGTTGGAGGAAGCAGAGGATAAGTAGAGCTGGGACCACAATCGCACCAGGAGGTTGGAGAGAACCACGGTGCTCCGTCAGTCATGCAATCAGGCAATGGACTTGTGGTTGTGAAGATGTTAGAGATTGGGCCTGTGGAGGTAAGTTGATTGCTTGTCACGGTTGCAGGGCCTGTAGAACCAGCCACACTTCCTGTGATGGTCATGGATCCTGTGGTAGCTTCATTCGAACCCGTCACTGCGCTCGATAGGGTTGTAAGATCGGTCCCTGCTGGAAGCGAGAAGGTGGAACTTTGCAGAGGACATGTAGATACGGATGAGCTAGAGACTATTGGACTGGACAATGTTGATGGCCCGGACATCGTCGTCATTGAGCCGATGACAGAGCTTCCTGTGTCGCTCATGGAGGTCAGAGTGGTAAGATCAGTCCCTGACGTTCTGCAGAGGTTCCAGCATTAGCACCATCTATCTGGAAAGAGTTCAGAATGCACATATGCATTGCGGGAGTATGCTTTGGCTAGAGATTATTTCTGTTGAAGGTCTTCCAGCTCAGAAGTCAAGATATAGAGGGAGGGGGAAAAGTTGAAAATACGTACAGTGTAAAAGAGATGGTGGTGAGAGGGCACATCCCACTGCCAGTGGTCGATGCCGTAGTAACAGTGCCTGTCCCGGATCCTGTAGTAAGGATTTCCGTCCCGGATCCCGATGTAAGCGTCGTAAGATCCGTGCCAGACGCTACGACATAGGTCAGTGTCTCTTTCTTCAAAACCGTTGTCGAACGGATAGAGCCTAGGAAAAAATAGGTCTTCGGCAATTCTCCATGGCCCATACTGGCGCAAGAAATAGGGATGGGATTGGAAACGACCTACTCAAAGAGAACGTGTATGTTGTGAGTGGGCAAAATCCACTTGATGTTCCCGTGCTCTGGGAGACTGTTGACGAGGCTGTGCTTGTCGCTGATGACTGCGCAGTGGTTTGTCCCGTTTCGCTGGCCTGAGTTCTGCTCGGCTGTGAATCTGATTCTTGAGTGTCTGTAGGCTGTGAGTCTGTAGGCTGTGAATCCGTGTCCCCACCACTGGCTAGGTATGCCAGAGTCAGTCTCTTGATTTGACGCAGGCAGTCGCAAACACTTACAAGACGGTTCTTCAGACGGGCTGCTACAACTCTTGATGAATGGGATTGGAATGCAAGGGAAGGAGATGGTCGGAAGCCTAGGGAAATTTGGGAATTGGAAGTTGACTGAAGGCAGGGAAGGAAAATTCCAGAGAATGATACCACCAAAACGACCACCACACCCGGGGCATCCTACAATGACGGGTACAATTGTCGTCGTCCCGCCGACCTCCGTAGTGAGCCAGTAGTTCCCGTACGCGGCTAACGCGGAATTAGTATATCCTTGAGTTGAGGCATCACTTGGGGCGACAGTGTCAGTGGAGGTGATGGTCTCGGATATGGGTCCAGTTCCGGTAGTGATTTGAGATACTTGACTGTTTGTTCCTGTAGAACCTGCAGCTGTAGTCTGCGAGGCCAATCCACTAGTCTGGCTTCCAGAGGGTGCTGAAGTCGCACTTGTGGAGAAACCAGAACCCAGAGACGTACCACCCGTTACTGATGGGGGTGCTAGATGCGTCAATATTCCATCGACAAATAGTTCGTCATTTGTATTAGAAGCCGGAAGTGCGAAAGTATGACTTGAGACTACTGCCGGTAGACCCCCAGGAGTGATCTCAACACTTCCAACCATTAATTCCACGTCGGGATTCCCATCAAGCACAACGCCATCAACCGTGTAAGCTGGGTCATCTGGCGCGGTCAGAGAGGGGGTGGTCGCCGTTGACAGGAAACCTGGAGCAGGGATAGTCGATGGAGTAATGATTTGCAAAGGGGATGGCGTGTTGTCAACGAATATCGAACTTCCTGCTGTGCCTAGCGAGAAAGTATGACCCGATATCGTAGCAGGGACAGCACCAGGCGCAATGGTGATACTTCCAGCAGTGAGGCCGACAGATCCACCAATAAATGTAACCCCATCAAAAGTGTATGTTTGAGGGCCAGAGGTGCTAGAACTAGGCGATGCTGTTGCGGTTGCTGTGAAAGACGGTTCTGCTCCGTTTGTGTTACTACCGGTCTGAGTGCCAGTCGCCGTAGCTACCACTAGGCCTTGTATCAGCGGAGACGGTGTACCGTCGATGGCCAGAGTGCTTCCCATCGGCGCTAGAGAGAAGACGTGGCTCGAGATTGTGGCAGCAATGCCCCCGGGTAATAAAGTGGTGCCTGGACCGAATACGAGCGCAGAAGATATCCCTGTAAGGGTTATACCGTCAAATGTATAAACACTAGGGGCTGATGGTGAGCTACTGGATGTCTGTACGGAATACGTGATTGCAATTGAATCTGTACCATTCTGGGCGCCATTTCCATCCGATACTGGGATACTGCTGTACATGAGGCTAGAGGATGTACCTGGCGGTGTTGGGTTTAGTAAAAGCGCAGAGCTGATCCCTGAAGATGGCAGAAAATTGGAAGAGGTTGCGCCATTGGAAGCCGTGTTAGTAGAGCCATCAAGGGCGGTCACCGGCGACGGCAAAATGGTATTTTGGACGTAGGTCGTCTGGGTAGCTTGGCTGCCAGCGATACCTGTTCCTGTCCCTGTTTCGGTACCGGTTTCGATGTTCGTACTAGGTGTCTCTGTGCCCGTTACTATTCCCATTCCTATATTGGTATTCGTGTATGTATTCGTGACGTAACTCTGGCTGCCGGTGTTCGGGCCAGAGCAAGGGTACAATTGGGCCTGGCCGTCGGAGTTTTCCTGGGCGAGGCATACCGTCGTGGACGGACCTATAGCTGTGGTCGTCGAGCTGGCGCCATACATGGATGGATTGTAGTTGACTTCACAGGTACAACCATTAGCTTCCATGTTCGACCTCATCACTCAGCCACCATAGCTTACTTGAATAATTCGACCCGTTCACCTCCATCCATCCTCCCAAGAAATTCTGACTGATCACACATGACGAAAAGACAGCATTGAAACTGTTTATACAGACTTCGTTCCCAGGAAAGCTAGTTGGCGTATTTGCTGGAGCGCTAATGCCCGATGCCAAGTCTTCCAAGGAATTATTAAAGAAAAGGTAGCCTCCTAGCGAATAGTAAACGTGAGGCCAAGGTATCCAGCTGGATTGCTGACTGGCTGGGTCGCAAGCTTTGTCGATGCTGTCATCGCTGGCTATTGATGATTGGAGCACAGCAGGTACAGGATCCGTGGGAGTTCTTGACTGAAGGCATATTGGAGTAGGAGGAGAGGGTACTGATTGTAATACAGTCGCAATTGTGGAAGGAGCCAGCTGAGATACAGACCCAATTGTAGAGGGAGCCAGCTGAGATACAGTCTCAATTGTAGAGGAGGATTGAGCAAAAGTACTACTCGCGTACAAATAGAGCCCGCAGAGTAAGGTCCAAGAGCGAACTTTGGCAAGATACATTCTCGATAGTCATAACATACGAACGAAATGTGATCTGAAATGAAAGGAAGAGCAAGGGGACACGCTCCATAAGATGAATAGATGAAGTTGACAAGACAGTTTTGGTTCGGACATGATTCAACAGTAAGAGGAGGTTATATTTACTCACATAGAGCAACATCTAGAAAGCTTCAGGATCAATGCTGAAACTCGTAAGATTTCAACATCAAAGGTACTAGGTTTCAGGCTCTATCAGCAAACACCCCATAATTTCGCAAAAATTGACGTTGCAGGGCAGACTGTGACCGGAGAGCAAAGCCTCGTCCGGCCGGCTGACGACTCCATCTAGTCGTCAGCGGTCATCGCACAACGGCCCCCAGAAATCAGCTTGATGTGGCACGATGAAATAAATTAAGGTAAGATCTTACGCTGTGGGAAGTGCCAGGAAGTGCGAAGAGATGTTGGACGGAGCTTCGCTTGAATGGCACTAATACTATCTAGGCTTAGTTATATAGTCAAGGTCGTCGCCGCCTTTGCCGCTGAGGCCTTATCCCTATTTCAACTTCCACGCCCCCCGAGGTCCTCGCAAAACGTTACTGATTCGGATTTGGTTGTATAACTTGTGTTGATCTATTATGACCAAATACCATGAGCTTCGTTTCGCTTATTTCGCACCGCAATCCAATCGAGCCAACCTAAGTCGAAGGACGTGGTCTGCTTCTCTGCACCAGTTTCCTCTGAATGCCGCAAGGCTGCAGGTTGTAATGCAGAGCATGAAACGAGTCCTACTGATCCCCAAAGCTAAGCCATCCACGTCACCGCTGTAATTACCATTTCTGTGAAGCAGGGGATCTTGTTCCTGGCAATGTCGTACACGCTAGTGCCGAGAATAAGCACTGAGGGACCTTTGAAGATGATATGGAAATTCCTGTTTCAAAAAATACGTACAATCTGTGCTCTGTTCAATCCTCAATGCTATGGGCGCCGTGTTTGACCAACACTTCGATTCGGTCTCTTCGAGTGGTGTTTTTCGTTGCAGTGCTTAGATACCTTGCAAAGAACATGCGGACGCCTAGCGCGGTAACCTCTAGTCTGCTAAGACCACTGTTCTTTGCTCGCTTTCAGTCGAAGCAGTGCTAGGGTGTTAGATGGGTCCAAAACATCTCCATGAGAATCCCTTGCCATGATACATCGGTATTATGTCATGTTGGGCTTATGTTCAGAGGGTCAGTCGAGACTGGACCTTTCTTCAAACGGGCCCGTGCCAGACACATAGCCCTCTCTGCATCATCCCACGGTTTGAAGTTTCATTCATGGAACTGAGCCATGTTGGTCGTCTGCTCGGTGGTACGATGAATGCATGACGCCTCTTGAATCGATCGTTTCAACTCATCGCCCCGTTGGCACTCGTTTTCGTGAGGCAGCCTATTGAGACGTTGCTACCCATCAGATCGCTGTTGTTACTCGAAGACAAAACTTCTCGTGTCTCCTACCGTCAGCAATGCTGAAACCAATGGCTTAGTCGTCCCACACAATTCACTAGAGGAAGCATGACCGTGATGAGGTGGCTGAGGCTGTTTCGAGTGAAGGTCGATTTAATGTTGGTATTGAGATAACGCCGCATGAGTATCAGTAGATGTTGGTGCTGAGAAAAGGAGGGCCATATCTCTAATTGCAGGATCTTTTCTGACATCCATGTACTCCCAAAAAGTTACCCCTATCACTTAAAGCTGCCGCGCCCACCTGAACACAACAGTCTGTGCTTGCATGCTGCAATAAGATATTATTTTCCTACGATCGAAAAACTTCTCATCATCCAAGTTGACATCTGATTTCACATCGACGACCTCGAGCAACGATCTATCATCGCTGAGTAACGAAGCCAGAATTTGACACAATTTTTTTCCCTTCGAAACTCTTCATCATGCAAATCCGGCTTCATGAAATCGTGGGAACACTGCTTGCTGCCTGTGTATGTACAGGCTTCGCTCGCTCTGTTAAAGAGGTCCGACGCTTTACCCCGGAAGAAAGGTGAGACCAGTCACAAGCTTAAGATCTAAACAGAGTAATTAAAAGCTCGGTACAGATCTATTGTTACCAACAATATCAACGATCTAGCTATTCTTGACGAAAGGTTGGTTAGATATCTTTTACGTTCCTCTTTATAGAGCCTGGTGACTGATATTTGAAAGGAACGATTTCACGCTGTCAAAAAGGTCCCAAGATCCAATGCCATGCTATACCATTTGTGCCTACACTGGGAGTGGAAGCCCAGCACAAAAACGTAGTAGCTGGGTAGGATTGGTGAAAAGGGTCCTGCCTGACTGGCCAGCGGGTAACGCGGCGAGAGACACTTTTATGGTCGATGGCTGCAATGCCCTTCAACCGGGTCAAGAGGTTATTCCAGACAATACACAGGGTGTGCAAGGCTCATATGGAGAAGCGACTGCGGTCACTCAAGCTTTTAATGTTCTTGGGACTACCGCTACCAACGCATTCCGCTATGGCATGCAGGGAATCTACGGATGTACCATGCTCTACGTAATCAGCCGTCAACGTGTGTATCTAGGTGAGTACAGATAGCCGGCTGATGCAGATACCAACCCTTACTAACCCACCCGCGCAGCTCACTATTGGGAAGGCATGGTGTTTACTACTGCCCTGAACCCTAATGCCGATGCCGACTTCCAAACACAAGTCATCGGGTTTCTAAATAATGGGTACACGGCGAACGGTATACGTATGGCTCATTTCATTTTCGCCTAATACTACAGTCGCAACTAATAGAACACCACAGAGCAAGACAGCCTAGCCCAACACGCAGCCGACTTCCCTGCCGCAGGAACATTCGCCGTCATCCTGTCCCCAGATACCTCCCTAGACGCCTCTAACCCCGCAGGAGTCTTTGTCTATCCGGCAAAGGTCCAACAAATGGCTGCCACAGTAGCCCAGATCTTGAACATGCCGGCTCCCGTACAAGTCAATCAGGGTGCGCAGTTCCCCATTGGCCAAGTCTCGACACAGACGTATGTGCGCATCAACAGGAATGCGCCAGGTGCCACTAACACGCTTGAAAATACTGCTACAGGCCATATGATCTTTGATTTTGACCCGCAGGGGATCCTGGGACGAACGAGGAATGCTGCTGCACAGGCTGCGTACAGAACTATTTGGCAGAATGGCATCATTTTGGCGGATCAGTGGAATGCGGCCAGCACTGGAACAGCGCCTGCAGCAGCGGCTGCAACATCGTAGTACTGGGGTCAGCGATATTGACTCATTGCAATCTTGCTAGGATTAGGAAGGAGGGTTTTTAGGCTGGTATAGCGGAGCTACAATTGCAACAGGTGTTCGTTGTGAATTTAGCTGATTTTGCGAACTCATTACTCAGGATTGTGTCTCTGGGAATCTATTGTGTTTAGGTATCTTACCCAACGATTTATCCCTCTTTACCGTTGACGGAGCCGTGATAACCACCTCTCTAGCTCAAATCGTCTGAAGAGTGTTTGGCGAAGCTCAGACAACGTATGATATGGCGAATAGAAAACGTTTACTGCAAAAGCCCACCATCTGACATGAATGGTCTCGCATAGGAGACCGCAAAAAAACAAAATGAGAATCGTTTACTGGGTAATTTTCCCTTTCGCCCCCATGTACATGTGGTGATGCCACAGCCTCAATCACAATGTTATGACATGCTGCGGGAATCCAACATCACTGTGCCATGAGAGGGAAAGCAATGCATGACGACTACTTGTATGCATCCTTTAAGGAGAGCGGGTTGGAGACCGCCTGTACAACTTGACCAGATTTCCCCAACATCTTGGTCACAGGCAATCTCCAGCCTCAATATCGTGCCCCATAGTTGCCTACAACCACTGGACCTTTGTTTCATGTATGGCAGAGTGCTCGTACTGGTGCTTCTTCATTGGTACATAGCTAGGTCTCGCCGCTGCAACGCAATGGGTGTCTGAGACAGCCTTGACTATACTCTGCATGAGCTGCGTAGTAGTAGTAGCAAACGTTGGTCTTCTGGACCGGATATTACTATGCTTACTTGTGCCGGAAATAGGAGTAGTCATCAAAATATTAAAGCGGCAGCCTTACTCTAGACCCTCGGATGAAAAGGGTACACCCGAGGGACCCCGGGAACTAGAAACTAATTCCACCTAGAGCCGCTGTGGCTTAGGGGACAAGTTTTCGTCATCTCTGACTGCTGCTAGAGTATGCTGGGCCTTCTCAATCTCTACAATCTAACACCGCCATAGTCAACCCTAGCTTGTCTGTCGGCTGCTACATTGTTCTCCATAATTGGTATAATTCACGAAGCACGGCAGCCCGGTAAATTAGCCAAATCATGTACATATAACATCATCCTTAGTGGTTTCCAATTTTTGGTTTCAATATGAAGAGATCAACGAAACATACCAGCGATGCAAGCTTCTTGTTTCAGGTGCCACCCGCTGAAAGTCTACAACACCGAGGACAAGAAGTAATTCCTGTTGGCAGCCGAACAGCTCGGCGTCGGGACAGTCGTATCTTCGAACGGCAAAGCGCTTACACCACCACACCACTCAAAGTACGACGCTGCCTCCACAATACCTTAAGTCCTTGAACGTTGTGACTCGGCACGTCCACTACAGCAAGTAGGCCACCTGAACCCCGAACATGCCCCACCGTTGAACGGCACATAAAGGACTCTAAGAAGCCAAGAACGGACTCGCGCCGACAGCCTCCAATAGGCACCTTAGGAGATCTGTCGTCAGACACGTTGGTAGTTCTAAGATATCTCAACAACAATCTTCTCGGTATGCCACCCTCGAATGAGCCTTCTGAGCCCTCTGTAGCAGACCCGAGCTTGGGTGAACAGCCCAATCAATTTGATCGCGAAGCTCTCCGCAGCGATTTCTGGACCGCCAGCCATGCAACTGAAATTAGCCGAATTAAAGAGATACTTAGAGTGTCACCATCGATGAAGCCGGAGCTCCTCACTGCCAATGATCTCGGTTCTGCGCTGTGTTACGCTGTAACAGCTGGAAACCTCCCAATCATAACGCTACTACTCGACCACGGCGCACCCATCACTAATTCAGCCAATGCTTTAGCCTCACGAGAAGACAAGCAAAACACGTTTGAAATACTACAAACCTTTCTGCACTACGGATGGAGTGTGGAGAGCACTGCTACCAGAGACGGACGAATGACGATGAACATGATGATAGCGCGGCATGACAGTGAAGAACTTGTAAAATGGTTCCTTGACCATGGTGCGCCTGCAAACGGTATCAAATCTGATGCTGACCCTCCTATTCGAGTTGCTGCTGGTGGCGCTCCAAGTCTAGCAGTGGTCCGCCTACTTCTATCTCACGGCGCGACTGTCAAACACACCAGCTCTTTGCATAGTGCTACATTTCGCCCTGGCCTCGACAATGATGAGTTGGCGCTCGCTTTCATGAATCTGCTGCTCGATGAAGGTATTGATATCAATGAGCTTGAATATGAAGGCATGGAAAGATTACCTCGTCACGCCCATCTTGGAGATAGAGGAACAGCTTTACACGTCGCTGCTCGAGAAGGATTTGTGGCTAGAGTGAAGTTGTTGGTCGAGCGAGGCGCTGATATGGGGAAGAAGAGTCAATTTGGGTATACGGCCAAAGATTGGGCGCAGATCAATCAGCGAAAGGATGTGGAGAGGTATCTGGAGGATGCGATGAGTGAACGTGGCCTGGACATCCATGATATAGAAGTTCCGGAGCGATATATTGAGGCTCGTTCTTTGGGATTTCGCATACCTTGACGCACTTGAGGAAGTCAAGCTGCATGAAGGTTGCAGGGAGCCTCCCAAGGCAAAGAAGCACATTGGGCTCCTTCGTCCAACAGAAGATAGCATTACAAGTGAATCCTTGTTATACGCACTCTAGCAAATATAATTCGCTACACTTCAACTGGCGAAGTCCCTGTCATTGAAATTAATGTTGCGAAGTCAGCCCACTGAGTGCGACGATTTCAGTGAACCCTTGTATGACCAAAAACCCTACCCTCTATCTTAACAGCACTTTACTTTATTATCTCCAACTCCTGGCTCTTTGCCAGAGTACTTTCATCATGGCTACCCTAAAGCCCTACATCATAACCTTCAACTGCGGCCGCGAGCCTATCAAACCCCCAATCTTCGCATCCCATCTATTCTCCGCCCTCCCCAAACCACAAACAGCCCCAGACATCCTCGTCCTCTGTCTTCAAGAGATCGCTCCCATCGCCTACTCCTTTCTCGGCGGCTCCTATCTAGTCCCTTACCTCTCCCCCTTCCGACATGCCGTCACACTCGCTGGAAAAGCCCTCGATGACGCTAGCTACGTCAATATAATTACTAGAAACATTGGCATGACTGCCATAATGGTTTTCGTCTTACGTGATCAAACCGCGCAGGTAAGGTGGTTGGAGACTGCGGAGGTGGGAGTAGGTGCTCATGAGATGGGGAACAAGGGTGCTGTGGGAGTAAGGATGGGCTACTCAATTGGAGACGATACAGTCGATATAACACTAGTATCTGCGCACTTGGCACCTATGGAGGATAGATTACAGCGACGGAATGAAGACTGGATGAATATCGCACGCAGACTGGTCTTCACGCCCGTTTCACCGACTGCAGTGAGGAAGAACACCGCTCAGCGTCTACCACAAGAAAGTTCGAGCGATGCAGAGCCACTCCTGCAGACCTCCCCTGAAGAGGATTCAATACCTCCAATGTCTGGTCTCTATACACCAACATCCCACCTCTTCTTTGCAGGCGATCTCAATTACCGCACCTCATCTACCAAACCCTCGGAAACCGCCTACCTCACCTGGCCTCAACCAACCAAGGACAGAATAGCACCAGAACACTATTCCCAATTACTTCCCTCCGATCAATTGAGCCGTGAGAGGATAGCCGGACGGACATGTCACGGGCTACAAGAGACACCGATCGCCTTCCCACCCACATACAAGTACTCAGATAAAGCACGCTCCCTAGCCGATACCAAAGACAATGGCGGAGATAGTGAAGGAGATACATGGATCTGGGCAAAACATCGCTTCCCAAGCTGGTGTGACAGAATACAATATCTCGATCTCCCACCCTGGATGAAGACCACCTCCTCCTCTGCAAAAATAGAAGTACACGAGTACAAAGCCTTGCCATTGATGTCAACATCCGATCATAGGCCTGTAGCATGCTCGTTCTCGATACCTGCAGAAGCTATACCTGAGCCGAGCGCAGAGAATGAAGAGCAGGCTAAAGATGATGTTAGGATAGTACCGCCTTTTGAGCTTGACCCACATTGGAGACAGAGGAGGGAGACGGCAAGGGTGAAGGAGGTTGTTGTGGGAATAGCGTCGTATCTGGCCTTGACGTGGGAGGGCAGAGGGATTCTGCTTGCTATTTTGGTTGGAGCACTAGGAGGATGGGCGGTTGTGAGGAGTTTGCTGGAGTAATAAGGCTAGGAGATTGCACGAGGCGCTGATGAAGTGAGAACATGAGAGCATAGAGATACCCATGCGTGATACACCAAGGTAATCATGATTCAGTTCATAATACATTGCTTCTACTAGAGATGACTATGAAACTGCTCCACGATTCCTAGGAAAGAGTGACAATCCACTACCGCCAAAAGTCAAACCCAGCACGATTGACAAAGGAGATGCTTTGAACCTTCGCCAACTCCTTGCAACACTTCGACATCCCGCTATATAGCTCAACCAATTGCAACATCTAAGCCTTGGCTTCAACCTCCTTCTCGCTCACGGCCTCAGAAGCCGGTACATCCTGGTACGCAGGCGGAGCGTCCTTCTCATCAGTATCAAGCGGCTCATACGCGGCCTCAGGAGTTCGTCTGAACTTCATCCACAAGAAGACAATAGCCTGTCCAACCACCATTCCAAGCGCACTGGCAGCCATACCAAACGCGACACCAATCAAAATTGGTATAAGGACGACTTTGAAGGTAGTCCTCAAGACCCCAATCATACGGCCGAAGAATCCCCTGTGATGATGATGATGACCGTGGTGACCGTGTTGTCCCGCAGGCTTGACATGAATGTGGCTGGGAAGTTCCACGTTGCCATCGGGGCGGCGGTGGGGAACACCATGCATGCCTTTGTGGTGGTGTGGGTGTTTGTGGCCCGTGAGCTTGTGGAAGCACTTGACGCAGAAGCATTTCATCTTGTGCGCTGCGCCCTTGGCAGATGATTTGGCCTTCTTCACGCCAGTGAGAAGCTTGGTAAAGACGCGGCAAAGGACATTCTCGCACTTGGCGTCTGGCGAGTCGGGCGAGGGGGTGACGGGAGTGATGGAGAGGAGTTTCAGCTGTTAGATGTTAGCTTGAACATTCTTCTGGTAGTGATTGGAAAGAAGAAGGCTTACAGTTCCATCTGGTGATTTGAAGGCTTTAATTTCGAGGTTGTCGACACGGATCATTTGGCCATCGAGGCCCATTACGGTCATCGTCATGGTGACGAGGCTGGCGTCCTTGAATTTCTTCTCGTCGTACTCCATGCTGTAGCTGATTCTGAGGTTGCCGTCAAAGCCTTCCATATTCGAGACTTGGCCTTCCTTCTTCTTTTGAGAGACAAAAAGGATGGGTGGGAGTGTTGGGTCAGAGATTGGATAGAATGGTACGCCATTGAATTTGAGTACTTTGCCATCGCTATCAAATTTCATCTCGAGGTCACTCTCGACGTCAGCTGTCCATTCATGACCTTCATTTCGGTTGGTATTGAGAGCGTATGGACAGGTCGAACAGTCTAGATTGACAGTCTTTGAGTTGCGGTCGAGACTAGTTGGTAAAAGGTTGTCTGCACTAGGAATGTTGTTGACTTCTGGGATCAGGAAAGCCTGAACGGCTACTCCAAGAGCTCCTGCTGAGAGCAGCGAGCTTAGGTACATGGTTACGGTGTGCTTGTGGTTCTGTATTGATGGTGATGATGGAAAGGAAAAGGTGTTGCAATGGAGGGGATTACGCCTCTCGCCGCAGCGCCTCTGTTTCAAGGATGAAAGCTAAGCCACTTTAAGCGATAGCGCGGAGTTCTATCTTTGTCCTCAGCAGTCGATGTACAAAGCTTCGTTTCACAAAAATCATCATCATGTCATAGTCGAAATCTTACCTGAGGCTATCTTCTTCCTCAGATATGATGAATACGCTGTACAAAGCGGATCAGTTGTTCACCTTCATCGCAGCTCAACGCTAGCCTCCATTCCCTCCTTCCTCTCGACTGGAATCTCATATATTGAAAGGTGGTTTTGTCTCGTCAAACAAGGGCCTAGGAATACGGTAGACAGGTTTTGAGAAACAAGAATGGGTGCATAGGACTTCTACAGGCCTTGGATCCGAGGATTTGCCTGGACTTGCCTAGCATTTAGCTTGAATTGGTCGTGTCTCCTAGTCCCATGCGACAACGAAACAAGGCTCTTTCAAAGGACCACGGTGACATACTTCTCTTGCACCTTCTTGACTTGTTGTTGAGGCTTTGATCGAGCTGGATAACTATGGCGAGACCTTCAAAAGGGCATTGGTGAACTTCACTATGCCAGTAACGTAGCTTGCCATGCGAACTTCGTAAGCCTATCAAGGATGTCACATAGGGAAGTGGACATCGTTGTCGCTTCAACCAGCCATGAATACATTTTCTTGAGTATGTTGTGAGGGCTAAGAGCACTCACTGCCTTGTACCGAAGTATCAATGACGACCCTTTACTAGACTCACTTGTTCGACAACGAGAGGTCAAGCGTGGGAAGTTCTTCGGCGATACAAGTGGGTAGTGCAACGCTTTGGACATGTAATACATGTAGTCGTCTTCCTAGATGATGCTTTATGACTATCTCGCAGTTTTAGTGATCATACTGGTCGTGTCACTGGATGTGCAGCATGTGCTCGTAGTGCTTTGTGATGGTATTGCAAGCATATGTCCTATCAATCTGTCTGTCATACACAA
>JASZXT010000015.1:0-98442 GCA_035521555.1 Lecanoromycetidae sp. Uapishka_2
GGGTTTAGCCGGGGCAGGAGCTGGTTCTGATGGACCCGAATCCTGGCAGCACGAACACGGTCGACATGGCCACCAGTACGAAGGAGATCCATGCGAGACTGGGGCTGTTGGTTCATCTGATCACATTCTGGGTACGACTGGCCCACACGTAACAGATACTGCCAATCTCCTTGATCCTCACGTTGCCGGAAATAGTGGAGGTGTAGAGCATACTCGTCACCACGGTCATCGTAGCGAAGAGGCTGCGTTGGCTGGTGGAGCTGGCGGTGCTGCAGCCTATGAGTCTGAGAAGCACCATCATGGTCACGGCCACAGCAATACTGGCGCTACCAGCTCGGGCCTTGATTCTTCTGGTCCATACGATAACTCCTCGCGTGATACCGCAGGCAGAGACCGTCATCTTGGTCGCGATGCTGCTTTGGGTGGAGCTGGGGGTGCTGCAGCCTACGAAGCTGAGAAGCATCACCACGGTCACGGTCACAGCAATACTGGCGCTACCAGCTCAGGCCTTGATTCTTCCGATCCATACGATAATTCCTCGCAGGGGACCACTGGAACGGGCAGAGAGCATCATCTAGGACGTGATACTGCTTTGGGTGCTGGAGCAGGTGGCTTAGCCTACGAAGCCGAGCGTCAACATGGCAAGGTAAGGCCCATTTCAGAGGCTTCCTTCCTTCCTTCATGAATAGCTTTTGGGCACTCTCAATTCGTGTCTTTGGAGTGCCATTGGGGCATCCAACCCCTGTTCCAATCGAGAAACATGTCTTGCTATCTAGTTGTTGCTTAAAGTTGGAGATGCTAACTCCAAAACGTGCTAGCCGACGCAATCTTCCACCATCCCAGGTGACGCAACTGGCAGTGCCTATGGCAATACGCGTGACCCAGCAGGCTATGACCAAGCAGGTACTGCGCTTGCAGGTAGCGGTCACCAGCCAGCCACTACGAGGCATCACCATACCGAGGGTGTCCCTAGTCAGACTGCCACTGCCGCAAATGACTCCAAGCAGCCTCATAAGCATGGCCTTTTCGGTCACAACAAGGACAAGGATGCTGCTGTTGCAGGTAGCGGAGATACTTCACAGGGCCACCACACAGGTATGTCTTTTCGGAGCTCTTCATACCTTTTGGGACCTACTATAAGGTTCACCAAATCTATCTCGCTGGTAAAGAGAGAAATTTGCCCTCCTTACACGCCTGACATAGTCTCTCTGACCCAATTGACTTCCGAATTCAGATAAGCTGACTCCAAAACGTCATACAGGTCGCGATGCTGCATTGGGTGGTGCTGCCATTGGTGGTGCCGGCTACGAGGCTGAGAAGATCCGTGATCCACAATCGAGCCATCCTGGTCGTACTGCTGAGCCCATTCAGGGCAGCCATGATCCATCCAGAGATTTTGATCCCTCTTCAAACTACGCACATCAGGGTAGTCGGGACGCTACTCACGATCGCCACACAGGGAGAGATGCCGCTCTCGTAGGAGGTGGTGCTGGTGCGGGAGCTGTAGCAGGCCACGAATATTCTGAGAAGGAGGCTAAGCACTTGCAAAAGGAACACACCAAAGAGGAGAAAGCTCTCGAGAAAGAGCACTCGAAAGAGCTAAAGCATCACGATAAGGAGGTTGCAAAGCACGAGAAAGCTATTGAGAAGGACGAGAAGAAGCATGAGAAGGCTCTTGAAAAGGAAGAAAAAAAGCAAGAGAAGGAAGAAAAGAAGCACGAGCACGGCGGAGAGAAAAAGCATGGAGGTCTCCTCGGATTATTCCACCGTGAAAAGCCTGACCCAGAATTAAAGGAAGATGAAGCTCGACGTCAAGCTCAGCTTTCGGGCAATGTCAAGTCTGGTAGCTATCCAGAGGAAATGTCTGCTGGTAGGGGTGCTACGTCACGAGGGCTCGAACGACCATACGGCAACGACTCTGGTGTTAACGATGATCCTCTTGATCGTGCCGACGCAGAAGGATTCGGACGTGCTGCGCCTGGTGGCATCGAGGGCACTTCTGGAGGTCTAGCTCCCGCAGGTGAGACTTCTCTCGAGGGAGATCGTGGCATGCAATCAGGTGCCGGTTCTGGTATCGGATCTGGCATGACTACTCATGATGCGTACGATAATGACCCTAATAAGTACAACAAGCTTCACAAGGTATGTCAGTGGATATGATAGTGCAGAGACATTGAAAGCTGATGAGTGATTAGGACCCTCCTGCAAAGGTGCTTGAGTCTCGCGGTCTATAAGAATTTACTCTTACACAAGGGTTCGCTACCGGTCGAGATGGTTAGTGATTAGTCAACGTGGAAGGAAATTGTGCAATGCGGAAGACGAAAGTAATGCTGGACTACATGCCCTCTGCTGTAGCCTTGCTCAAAAGGTCTAACGGCCGTATTGAATGGCGAAATGTTGCTTATGATGCTCTACTCATGTGATTAATCCTGTGGCGCATCATGGAAAGATATTGTCCATACAATAAACACATGCTTGTGATCTGTGCCCAAGTGAGCCGAACATAAAAGTGGTCTAGAGCCTAAGGTAGCTTAGCTTTTTCCCCCCACCTCGGAAAACAAGCTTTGGTCCCTGGAATGGGCTGGTGCGCGCGAAAACTTGGCAACTTGGCAACTTGAAGCTTTTAGCTCCAGATCATTGTTGCACCACGTCAATCATGGCGGGGTCGATCTTCGCCCTGCCTGTATCTCCTGTATCTCCTGTTCCGCTTTCAACGCACACATTTCCACTCTACTTCTTCGAAAAGTCTGCGCTTTCAATTCTTGGACAATAGACCCTAGACAGTCTGCAAATACCACAGAAAATTGACCAACAAACTCCCAATAAACAGCAACCATGGTCCACCTCGCTAGTGTTCCCAATGACAAGGCCGCCAATGCACCCCTTGTCAAGGGAATGGAAAAGCTCAACGTCGAGCCCAACGACCCTGAAGATGAAGTCACCGCCTCCGTCTACGGATCTCGCTTTGCAGCAGAGTGCTTGCCCAAGCACGAAATGCCTGAGCGAGAAATGCCCAAGGAAATTGCGTACAGGATGATCAAGGATGACCTGAGCTTGGACGGCAACCCGATGCTCAACTTGGCCAGCTTCGTAACAACCTACATGGTATGTTCAACATCCTTCGTCTGTCACGCAGGTACAGACGGGCCGGATCAAAAGCTGATGCGAAAAAAACTCTGTAGGAAGAAGAAGTCGAGAAACTCATGGCTGAGGCTCTACCGAAAAACTTCATTGATTATGAGGAGTATCCTCAAACAGCAGATATTCAGAATCGATGCGTGAGCATGATTGCGAGGATGTTCAATGCTCCTACGGATTCTGAGGATGAGAACGCAATGGGTACAAGCACTGTCGGCTCGTCCGAGGCTATCGTATGTTCTAGTCCAGACTTCTCTGGTCACTGCATTTTGATGATGATCATGTAGATGCTGGGAACCCTCGCCATGAAAAAGCGCTGGCAAAACAAGCGCAAAGCCGCCGGCAAGGACTTTTCGAAGCCCAACATCGTCATGAATGCCGCTGTCCAAGTCTGCTGGGAAAAAGCAGCTCGCTACTTTGAGGTAGAAGAGCGCTACGTCTTTTGTACAGAGGATCGCTACGTGATTGATCCCAAAGAATGTGTTGACCTTGTCGACGAAAATACAATTGGTATCTGCGCTATCATCGGTACGACCTACACTGGGGAATACGAAGATGTCAAGGCCATCAATGACCTTTTGGTTGAGAAGGATATTGACTGCCCCATCCACGTCGATGCTGCTAGTGGAGGCTTCGTGGCTCCTTTTGTTGTTCCGGAGCTAGAATGGGACTTCCGTCTGGAGAAGGTCATCTCCATCAATGTCTCAGGACACAAGTATGGCTTGGTAAGCTTTCTCACTTGTACAAGTCAAATTGCTACAGGGAGCTAATCATGACTTAGGTGTACCCTGGCGTTGGCTGGATTGTATGGCGTTCTCCGGAATTTCTGCCCAAGGAGCTCGTCTTCAACATCAACTATCTTGGCGCAGACCAAGCCTCATTCACTTTGAACTTTTCCAAGGGCGCTTCTCAGGTCATCGGTCAATACTACCAGATGATTCGTCTCGGGAAACACGGCTATCGCTCTATTATGATGAATCTCACCCGCACGTCTGACTATCTTGCCAAAAACCTTGAGAACCTTGGGTTCCTCATCATGAGCAAAACAGGTGGACAAGGCTTGCCGCTTGTCGCTTTCAGACTCGACCCTAAAGCCAAGCACCACTATGATGAATTTGCCGTTGCCCACCACTTGCGTGAGCGAGGCTGGGTTGTGCCGGCATATACCATGGCACCTCATAGCGAGAAGCTTAAGCTGATGAGAGTCGTTGTCCGAGAGGATTTCTCCCGCGCGAGATGTGACACCCTGATCAGCGATATCAAGTTGTCTCTTGAATCCTTGAAAGAGATGGATAAGGGGACTATTGAAAAGCACACAAAGCGTGTTAAGCATCATGGGACTGCAAGTGGAAAGTCAACGCACAACCATCCTCATTACAAGAACGAGAAGCACTCGCTGCAGGGCAAGTCTGGGAAGACTCATGCTGTCTGCTAGGTAGCTTTTCCGAGACGATGAAGACGACGGGCAGAAATTGGACGGGGTGATTGTATAACGAGACGTACGGCCGAAAGCGTAGCATTGACGGTCCTAGAAAAGCAATGAAACCCGTTACGATTCCAGCCTCAGCTGGCATATGAGATAGATGAATGCGTTTGCATAATTTCAAATCAATTTTATCCCTAGATCTTCCTCACATCTTCGATCATCATTTCAACACCTTCCATAGACGTATTCATAGCCAAGAACAGATTGGTAAACTCCGGCCGTTAAGCAAGACATTTTAGTGGAGCCGCTTTTCTAGCGCCGTTGCTATGCAACTTGATAAATAAGTCTTGGCAAGGTGCCCAATTCAAGATCTTGATTCAGGAAGCACAATTGTTCCAAGAGATCGCATGAAGAGCAAGAAGAGCTGGAAGCCCAGTCACATTGTGTATTGCTTGACAGAACAGTCTATCCTCTCACAGCCTGTGCCTCTCTACCTTTTATGATGGAACTCTCAAGAGTTCCATAAACAATACGCGTACAACACCTCTATACCTCACATTCCACCATCTAGCTCCCAAAGCAAATTCAGGAATGTTAGTTGACAGCTAGATCTGGTCCGAATGTCCTTACCCTCCTCCCTAAGTCGCTTTTCAACTCGCCGCGGAAAGAGCATTACGGAATCTAAGGCAAAGCCAATTGATGTCGGGAACCCGATTGGTGTCTACGACACGAACTCTGTTCGAGATAGAGTACGGCACTGGCAGGCGCAAGGCGGAGGCGTAGTCCACGCAGATGACGTTGGTGGTGGGGAGGATGAGCAGCCGGAACTATCGGTGCTGAAAAGCAGAACACCAAAGAAGGAACCTAGAACGCCGTCAAATATTGACGCGGCACCTTGTGAGAATGTTGCTCCCAGCAGGAGTGGTAGGAGAACTAGTAAAGTTGAAGAGGAGGCAGAAAGACGCAGTCGAAGTGGAAGCGCTCCGGCCAAACGTATTGTTAGCGACGCGCATTGGCGAAAGAAGAGGAGTCCTCCAAAAAGTACGACATCACCTAGAGCTGCAAAGAGTGTTGCGCCAACACGGACGCTTCCCGATGATGGCATCAGCGTCGAGCCCACTCAAGATTCAAAGTCGGGTAAGAGATCGATACGAGAGACCAAGATCAGAACACCCAAAAGAGAAAGCGCTGGGGACGATGATGGCATAAGGGTGTATGCTTCCCCGCCTGGATCACAGAGGCATTCAGAACGATCACGGCGGCAGTCGAAAAGCGAGTATTCTGTGAGCGAAAGGGGAAGTGGAAGCGAGCTGGAAGCACCAACTGCAAGTCGTCGTCTCACGCAGGCCACTGGACGGAGGCAACGCCCAACTCCGGAAAAGTCTCTTCACACCAGCCCTTCAAATACCAAAGAGAGTTTTGCGAGACGAAAGAGTAGTGCTCAGAAAACTCTAGATCTAGACGACTCATCTCCATCAGCTAAAGGCGCTCCGTCTGACGGAAGAGGAAGTATCAGGTCGCACAAAGGCGGAATCCTGAGCCACGTATTCGGCGACTCTAGAAAACGCCTTGCAAAACAGGCTCCTGAAGTGATCCCTGCGACAAGAGTCCCTAGCATTGAAGCCTGGTTGAACGACACTTCCGATCCTTTCATCGATTCAGAAGAACCCGCTGTTGAGATCGTTGAACCCCTGAGGCCATTGGCCGAGAAGCGAAAGATTATACCCCAGGAAGTGCCTGTTGCGGATCCCAATAGAATATGGGACGCTGTAGGCACGAAAGAAGGCACGAGGCGAGCTGTTACTGGGAGCCGGAGGAAGAAAAGAATACCAAGCTCCGCAATTTACGAGGAAAACCCATTTCCTGCGGATTTTGATTCAGACTCTGCTTTATCAGGATCTGGTAGAGGTACTGAGTCTGCCTCAAAATTCGTAGATCTGGTTCAAAATGCGCCGGAACCCTTGCCATCTTCGCTCAAACGACGATCGGCAAGGAAGAGTATATCTTCGCCAATACGTGAGAGACGGAAACCCGATGCTGCTCGAGGGACGGATCAAGACGAAGACAATGCTTCGGCATTGTCGTCCAATATCACAACATCGTCTGTCGAGGGACCAGACCCCAGCTACCCGATGAAACCGCCTGGACTCAACATCAGACGGCCATTCCCTTCTACTGGGACCCACCACCTTTCTACAATTGCATCCGTTGAAACATTCAATACGCAGTTGGGTGCTGTACCTCCGTCTCGGTCCGAACTTTCTGAAAGGACGATACAGCACCCTGGAATTGAGGACGATGTAGCTGCTCTCGAATCGAGGGACAAATTTGATCCCAACTCTCTCAAGCGAAGCAACAGCCGGCTCACAAAACATGCGGATCTTATCTCCGTCTTGTCACTACCAAGGGCTGGGAATAAGAGCATTCAATCAGCCCGTAGTATTCGCACTAACCGGAGCAGACTTGCTACGGCTACCATCAAGGATCTTTTACAAGAGCTAGCAACTGATGAGAGCAAGTATATGCGCGAGTTGCGTACCTTGGTCGATGGAGTCATCCCGGTGCTCTTGACGTGTGTTCTCTCCAAGTCGGACTCTGCAGTGGCAGCAGGCCTTTTTCAGCCTTCAGGTCATGGCCACGATGATCCGAACTTCACTCGGCCGATCGTTGATATGGGCATTGCGCTTGAGCGATTGAAAAAACTACATCAACGAATACCGCAGGCTGACCCTGATGCTTTACTGACCTGGGCACATGGTGCTCAGCGCGTCTACACGGAGTATCTGAAGGCTTGGCGTATGGGCTTCAACGATGTCGTAGTCAATCTCGCACCTGCTGCTGAGAATGCTCAAAGCCTCGACGATGGACTACCCAGGAATATGAATGGCGATGTGGTAACTGGAGACGGCGAAAGGGTTGACGTCGCTTTCTTACTTAAGAGGCCTTTGGTTAGGTTGAAGTACTTGCAAAAAACCTTGAAGGGCATCAATTTCATCAAGCCATCAGCAGAGGCCGAGTCACTTGCAATGAAATATCAGAATCTAGTCGAGGATGCTCGACGTCGCTCAAACGAGGAGCGTGCGAGACTGGAAGATGAAGCAGCTTCGAATATTGATCCCACGAGAGCTCGCGACCCGAGAAGCCTCGCTCCCTTGACTGGAGTCACGATCGATCGTACACGACGTGTTCGGGCTCGAGACCACTTTAGCCTTGCGCTACAGCACTCGAGTGGTCAACGAGTGGATTGTCGGGTGGAGCTTTTGCTTCGTGACGAGGCTGCCTCAGCCACCGAAGGTGGTGATCTGCTGATCTGCGAAGTTGACGGAACAGGTCGCTGGCTTTTATTCCCACCTGTGCAATACGGTCGAGTCTCCGCTCGCAACGGCGATCTAAAGGGTGAAATTGTGTTGATGATTAGAGGAATTGGTGGCACAGGATCCGAATGGCAGGAGCTATTCTCTTTACGATCTGAAGATGAACAGGCAGGTTTCGAGTGGGTTCAAATGCTGAGTCTGACACCTGTGCCTCCAAGAATATCGAGATCTCAAAGCTTCCTCAGCAAGCGTCAAGGGAGGAAGTCAATTTCAGCTCCAGCGTCAGCAGTGTCAAGCCATGAGCCTGCCACGGCTCCTAGTTCTCCGGGAAAAAGCAGAACCCCAAGTCCTAGGGAGGTCGAGATTCCTATCGGTGAACAAGCACTCAATGGATCTAAGACATGGGGAGAACCAACGAGCTCCAAGCCCGCAGCTTCTCCCCCCACTGCTCCACTACGACAGGTAGGGAAATTACAAAAGCAGTCTCCGGAATCCTTGCCAACTACGCCGTCGAAATCATCAAATTACGTAGATCAAGTTAACGATCTTCGGTCACTCCCCAGTCAATCTCGAACTCGTGATCCGATGCCTGCTGAACCAGCCCGGACGCCTCGAAGCTTTAAGGAAGCTCTGGGTCTGAGCGGCACTAGTGATACTATTGGACTGAAACGCGCAAGAGCAAAGAGGCTCTCAAGACATGGCGATGCCTCCCCGTTAAGTCCAAGGTCTCCAAATGGGTCTCACCAAAAGGATGAAACCTCCAAATCCTCGCCAAATGTCTCTGCAATTCGTGATGGTAAGACAGATTGGACGTCGAGCCCAATGGACTTACGATCCCTGTCTCCTGAACCACGTACAGAACACCTGCAAAGTAGCCCGAGTACCGGTGCAGAGTTGCAGAAAGCTGCACGACCGCCAAACCATCGATCTCGTTCTTCGGTGCCGTCGATGGAGCTTCCATATATTCCAAAGGCGCGACAAAACAGCCCACCTACAACACCCATTGCAGAACCAGAGGCAGAACCGGAATGGCCAGTACCTCTCGATGATCAGCATGCCCATTCACCTTCAAGATTAACCAAAAGACGGCCTGTTTCTTCTAAAGAAAGCGACCAGCAAACTTCGTCACCACCAAGTACTCCAGCTCATCGCTCATCAAGCCCACTGCAGCTTGATGGAAAAATGACTCCAGTCCTCACTAACAGTAAAGTCAAGCCTCGAAGGTCGTCGTCACCATTGAAGCATGAATACGAGCCGTCAACCGCGTCAGAAAGTTCTTCTGATTCGGACGCGTCCACTGTGGAACGTCGCCACGCTACATCAGTGTCAGACTCGTCTGATGATGAGGAACTCGAAGACGGGGATGCTCCAACGCCTCTGATGCCTCTAGGTACCCTCAAGCGCTTTTCAAATGCAAGGGTCTCTCCCAGAACGTCTGCCCAGCCAACTCTAGCTGGCACTATCAAACCATCGGAATCAGCGTCGCAAGCACCTTACAAAACTGTGCCAGCCCAGCCATCAAAGGCTACGAAAACCATCGCATCGATCTTCTCATGGTCAGACACCGGTTCTTGGCAAAGCTTACATCCAGATGAGTGCAGCATTGTTATCACGCCCGGTCTGATCGAAGCCTATGAAATGTCGGCTGCACACTCGAAATTTGTCCCACCATCTTCGTCAACGCCCGTCACAGACGCAGATGCCTTCTCAGATATGGCTTCCAACCTCACAAGTCAGAACGACGAGGTCCAAGGCGATCGACCCCTAGTCGCGCTTGAGCTGACACCTCTCGTTCCACTTCGCCGCGGCACTGCCCTAGATATATCCATCCGCTCACCCCCAACTTCCCAATCCCAAATCATATCCGGCAACAATATGATGTTCCGGTCTCGTAATCCAGAAGAATGCGAAGCCCTCTACGCCCTAATAAACCATGCCCGCATCAACAATCCCACCTTTATCGCTCTCCAAAACGCCCGCGCGTCCGGCAGCTCCTTTGGAGCCGACCGCCGTGCCAGCATCAGTGCTACTGGTTCCCGAAGAAGCTGGTTCGGGGGCTTTGGCCGTTCTTCTAGCTACCGTGCGAGTAGTGCGCCTACGCCTAGTATTGCCCCTAGTGAAAGTAGTATTGGCAGTATGTCAAGTGCCTTTTCCGCGCTGAAGCGATTCGGAAGGGGTAGCAGTAGTGGCATGTTCAATATCTCTCGCAGTACTATCATTTCTCGCGAGGGCAGTAGGGCAAACAGTATCTATACCAGCTCTGACAACTCGAGTGGTAGTGGTACCAGCTCTCCTGTACCTCCTGGGATGATTAGTGCCGGCAAGGATGCTCCTATAGGCCTCAGCAACGCTAAGATCCGCCTGTATATCCGAGAAACGGCATCAAGGTGGCGGGATATGGGCAGCGCGAAGTTGACCATCATGCGGCCCGAGAAGAGCGACATCGGAATTGAGGGACGACCGAATAGCAGTGGTGGCCATTCCGGCGGTAATGAGAAGAGAATCGTTATTCATGGGAAGACGAAAGGAGAGGTGTTATTGGATGTTCAGTTGAAAGAAAGCTGCTTCGAAAGAGTGGCGAGGACCGGTATCGCCTTGAGTGTGTGGCAGGAAGTTGTGGGGCCAAATGGAGAAGTGGGCATTGTAAATGCTCAGGGTGGCGTGGTAGGCGGGAGGGCACAGGTTTATATGATACAAGTGAGCTTCACACTTCTAGAGCAGAACGAAAGAGGAGATTACTGACTGTTTGCTTAGATGAAAAGTGAAGCCGAGACGGCATATACGTTTTCCATCGTTGGGAAGCTACGATACTAGGAAGCTTGGGCTGGAGACTGTCACCAGTCTCTCCTTCTTCACGAACTTGAAGAGCCATTCGGTTTTTGAATCTGCTTAATCACGACTTGTTTCTATATATCTTCCGAGTTTCTTCTGGTAAACATAAGGTCAATTCCGGTGTATCAGAATAGGGAGGCTAAATTCTGTTTGTACAAAGCACATGCTAGACACGAGCGTTACCGTTTTGATGGCCCAATGAAAGGAGGTCTGATCAAGTTTTGACCATGACTATAAGCTTAAGGTATCCCAGCAGCCTGCCCTCGCGGGAGTAGCCAGGAGATTGGTGAACAGCAGACAAAAAGAGGGCAATTTTTTTCTGACCAGCTCGACAAACTTTACCCTTTTTACCGCCCGTGGATTATCTGTCTTCATAATTCTCCCACTCCCAACATCTCACGTTCCTTCCCTCAACAAATCACAATTCTTGCCTCTTCAATCCAACTGCATACTTACGCCCAATCTTGGCATTGCTTAAACGTGAGCACCAAATTGATCTCCAAGACATAGCAGGTGTTTTGACATTGTTGTTTTGTATTGGCTCACAATGCTCACGTCTTCTTCTGCAAACCATTCGGCTTCAACCTATTCACGCCTTCTAAAGGCTCCATATCATTTCTCACCCTACTGTATAACATTGCCGAAAGCCTCAGCTCGAGTCATTTCAAAAAGTAGCCCCGGTTGGCTCTAGTATGTGCAGTACTAAAGGGTCGCTGACTCCAGTACGGATTAAGTCTATGCATGGTCCGCGATGTACGGCAAGGATCTGTCGCCTGCTCCAGAAAGCGTAGTTTCATCACGTACTCTGCTTCAATGAGATTGATGAACGCAACCATTGCTTTTTTGAGATGGAGGATTACGAAATCGTAGCTCAAACGGAGTCTGAATAAAGCCCTCGACGCTGAAGACGTTTAAGATAGGATAAATACTAGCTCTATTCCCTTGGACATCGTTGAGGCGTTTGAATAGCGAGAAAACCAAGTTCCCTCCAGGACGAAAATCAACAATCCCTGTCATGTGCCAAAGTCGAAGCTTGTTGATACAGTAAGTCAGGAGGGGAAAAGTCATCCAAGCAGGCTCTGATCGACATTTTGAGCTCTATTTCAAGCATTCTATCTACACGGCTTGTTCCTGATGAGCGAGAAGCCTCATTTCGCAATCGCTGACGGACGCTTCCTCGCATCAGGATATGTCTGCTCCCAAGCACTCATAGCCCTCAAAACCTTCCCCTCTTCTCCCGCATAAGCCACGACGGCCATTCCAAACGGTCTTTCCTCCACACCCATAAAGCCTAGCGGGACAGCGCCAATAGCATAGCCAGCCTTGAAAGCGGCATTGGCTACTAGTCCATCAGCTGGGACAAAAAGGACGTCGATGTAGAAGTTGGCTAGAACACGATCGAGGGTTTCCTCTGCTTCTTCCGACTTATTCGGCGTCATTAGCTTTTGGACGTGTGTTCCTACTGCTTTGATCTTGGACACTGCCATTGCCATCTCTCGGCACTGTCGCTTCATCAACACCCGTGCACATGTGCTCGATGAGAGTTACTAACGATAAATTGTGCTTGATCGGCATTGGTATCCGTCTGACTCATCTCCAGCTCTACAAAGCCAACTTTCAAGCCTTTCCAAGTGCCCTTCAAGAACGACGAATAGTCTTGACCACAAGTGAGCAGGCTTACAATGTCTACTAGATCCCTTGGTGTCTTTGCCATCGCACCATATCCAGGAAAAATGAGTGACGGTGATGTACTTTCGATATCATTACTGTCTGCTGTTGTGGTGATCCCGTATAGAGCAGCGCGAAGAGCAGGTTCGACAATCGAGTCGGATGCGTTTTCTGTGATTATGATAGGAGCCATCTTTTCGATTGCTGACCACAGAGCATCGTCTGTGCTTGTCTGGTACGCTTTGTTATGGGGAAGTCTCACTTGACCAATGATAATCATGCCTGCTTGCTTTAACAAGTCGACAAATGGCGCGTTCTCTCGTTGCTCTGCTCCTTCGAGGACGCATTTGTCGCTGAACTCCTCCATACCAAGATTCGGGCGGGTGTCGAAGGCGTCAGAAATAAGCACAGGCAAACCATGCATTGGACCTTTCATCCATCCGTTAAGTCTATCGTCGTCAAGGGAGTATGCAGCCTGGATCACATTCTTTCTGTCGGCAGCGGAGATGAAGGGATGTGGTGCTGAAATGTAGCTTTCGATCTGGGCCAGATACTGCTCTACAATGAATGCGCTGGTCAGGCAGCCATCTGTGAGTAGGCGTCTCGGGTCAGGTAAAGTGGCTGTAGACGGATCAAAGATGTCTTGAGGGCCATGGTCTGGAACCAACTTCGAGCCCGGAGTCAAGCCAAGGAAGGAGGCGATGTTGCGGGCAATGGAACCAAATGAACTCATGACGGAGCTCCAAGCAGCGGATAACAGACCTGTGTGGTCAGTCATAGAGCTGTATTCAGGAGCTTTAGTGGCACGTTGCCGCAACGTAGGCGCAAATGAGGACTCTTGCTGGGAGTATGGGAAGCTAAATACGAGCGATACAAGGAATAGTGAATGAATATGGAGTGACGCGTGATAAGATTCTGGTGTCACCCGTATTTAGTGAAGCAATGCATTTTGTCAGTCCAATCAGCAGGAATGCACACATCGCTGCTGTCTAGAAGAATGCAATGGAGAAATAACGGAGAAATCAATGTAACAAGGAATACGACTCCAGTGCATTAGACTGGAGCTGTTCTATCTTCCTTCACTCTCTTTATCTCTTCTCCATCGACGATTAGCACACCCTTACCGGCCATTTTGCCGCTGTGCGCAAGCTCTAATAATTTTGGAATCTCTTTCAAACCAAAGAATGGATTCGTCTTGACGGAGATGCTGTGTTCAGCGACCATCTCCAGCATGCGCTGTGCTTCGTCGCGGGTACAGATAAGAGAGCCTTTAATTCTGACGTCTCGGAATACAAGTTCATGGAAGGGCACAGAGACATTAGTTGGCTGTAGCGTCGTTAGCGATTATCCAAACCAGACTCAAGACGCCGGAAGAAAGTTTACCTGAGCGATCTGGATCATGGTTCCGTGCATCTTGGTTATCGCACATGATAGAGCAGCCGCACCCTCAGCATCACTCACATTGACAGTCGCATCCACGCCCCTCCCATTTGTGACCTCCATGACCTCTTCCACAACCTTCTCTTTCTCCTGCCTGGCATCAACCACAACATCCGCTCCATTCTCTTTTGCCAATGCCAGGCCTTCATCTCTAGCATCAACGCCCACAACCACCAAACCTAGGGCTTTGGCAAATTGACATCCAAGGTGTCCCAACCCTCCTCCTGCGCCTACAAACGCAACCGTTTCCCCCTTTTTCAATTTCGTCTGCAGCACACCTCTCCATACCGTACAGCCCGCACACGCCAGCGGCGCAGCAGTCTCGAAGGATACCTTATCAGGTAGAATACAACTCTCTCGGCCATCAACAACCATGTATTCGGCAAATGCCCCATCTAATGTCACGCCCACATGCCCAGAAATGTTGGGGCAGTAGTGCCTGTAGTCCTCCGGACCTAGGCAATCTGAGCAATGGCCACAGCGATTGCGCGGAAGGCCAGCCATAACCCGGTCACCTTTTTTGAAGTCTGTGATCTCTGGGCCCACAGCTACGACGGTGCCGGTACCCTCGTGCGAGGCGATGCAGGGCAGTTGGGTACCCATGATTCCTGACTGTACCATGCCATCGGTGTGGCATAAGGATGCCACTGCTGTTTTGAGGAGGACGTCATGGGGGCCGAGGCTTTTTGGGACGGGTACTTCGTGGATTTTGTATGGTTTGTTGAACTATTGAGGGCACATTGTTACGGTGGGAGTCATCGATATGGGCCTGCAGAAGGAAGATACCTCGATTATTTGCGCCGCAAGCATGGAGCTTGGAATGCCTTCGGTTGCCATTGTGTTGTATTACGCTGTGGGTAATTGAAAGAGTATCAATCTGGTCAAGTAAGAAGTGTTACGATTGGTCAAAGTATTGGTAGATTAGCGCGCCACTGTTTGAATCTATGCCAATGAAGTGTATCATGTGAACTATGAATAATCTGCATCCTTCTGGCAATGCTTCCTCAACTGCCAACGTAGAAGGGTATGATGTCATGCAAATGTAATGTTTTGATAGTTGTGAGTTCTGCTCGCCATTGAAGCCGACGGTTTCAATTTGACACTGACACACCGATCTAACTCTTATGGGAATCATTCAGGTCGAAAATCTACTGGAACTACTCTAGCTTACACTACCCGCTCTTTAGCGCTACACCACCCGGCCTGCATCCTATTTGCGGTGACCTTGACATATCTTACCTCAAAATCAGAACGAGAGAATCTTCCACCGCCTCATGTAGTCCTATCTCTATATCTTTCTTTGCCCAGACCGACGAAGCGCCAAAACCTCTTCTCACTCAGCAAATCCAGAGATTCTTGGGCAGAGTGCAACAAGCGTCACTACCATGCCTGTGTTATCAAAGTCCCGAGCTAATCAGTCCACGCCATTCTTCCGACTGCCTTTGGAGATTCGTCAGAAGATATACACATTAGTCTTCCCCCTCTCTATCTTTCGCTTACCCGACTAAGCAGTCGGTCTCCCCAAGACATCATCGACTGCTCTGCTTCAGGTGTGTCATGCCTTTCATGAGGAGGCCAAGCCTTGTTTCTATTAGGACGTCAGGATCCACTTCTCGTTAAGCTGGCTAAATCCGACGAAAAGGATAGAAACCATAAACATAGAATTGAGCCATATCTGTCTTCCTATGCTCACGCACATCAGCCTCGATTTTTGCTGCCTTGGCTTTGGTTTCTACCTTGATAAGACGTATGCGGGAATGGCACGAGCAGAATGCAGACGACCAGGAGGGGCCCAATCAACCAGAATGCAAGGCAAAAGATTTGGTAGCCACGCATATCGGTAATTGTATCAGAACCATCTCAGCCTCCAGTCCCTACTCTCAGCATGACCGTGGGAATTGTCAGAAAGACTTTCTTGTCGAGGCCTTGAAGAAGGATCCAGCTTGCCCTCAGCGAGCGCACACCCTCCAAGCACTGAAAGGTCTCAAAGTCCGTGACACCATCGTCATCGTCGCTGTGGTGTTCAAAAATTGGCTCGCTGGAGACCAAATGTATCGCGACCTTCGCGAAGCTATTGCGCCAATTGATCAGTGGAGCGAGAAATGTCTGCGAGTTTGGCCCGAAATCACGTTGACGAAAGAGCAGGGGCAGAACGTGCACAACCTGCTCTATATGCTACCTATTGAATCCGAGATTCGACTCTGGCACTTCCAGCCCCCATCGTCAAAAGCGTTGGTGTTGCCAGCGCACGAGCTATATACAGATGCACATTTCTCGTATAACTCTATTTCCAGATTTAAGGGACTTGATGGTTTCAATGGTTATGATCATTGTTACAAATATGATACGAATGACTCTGAGCCGGGCTACGGCGGCCCAATTCCTGATAGTGAACCAGAGGATGAGGATTCCGACTGGGAGTCCACAAGTGCAACAGAGGAAGAGCAGTGGGACGAATACGAAGAGCAGTGAGACGAACATCAGGCTTTATCAGCATTGGGCGAATGAACACCGTTCAGATTGAATTGTGGACGCATCATGTGTGGTCTTCTCGGTGCAACAAAATCTTTGATTAGCAATGCAAAAGTCTAGACCTTCCGACAATGATCCCAATATGCATGTTTCAGCTAATGCTTAGCGTTTGGCTACATGCTCTAAGCTGATACCGAAATCTCCCTATGTTCCGTTGCAGACCAAACATAAAATCGTTGGCGAACCTGACATGAGACTCCTTCATCTTTACCAGCGCCAGATTTGTCTTTTGCAATCGCACGAATTTCCATTGAGGCTTACTGTCCTCCGACGCTTCAATCGGAAAAAGAATCTCCGCTAGACCAAGATGGCACGATCAAACAAAATTGCAGCCTCAACAACATCGCTATCATAGATATCCTCGAAGCTCTTCTGAGCAATAGTGTTGTAGCGAAAGCTACGACAGCCGCCACTTCTCTGGCCAATCTGTGATTGGAATAAGCCCGAGGACACAAAAAGTCCTCGTCAACATCCCCAAGGGGAGATCCTGCCAATGCACTTCCCCTTCATCCACCATTTCCAGTGCAGGTGCCGATGTCTGCCACAGCACCGGTATCCTAGCTTCAAATTAGTTCTCAACCAAATAGATATGTGAATGCCATATGTCCTGCACTCGCTTCCACTATGCACTTAAAGCAGCAATTACTGTCAAGAATTGGAAAATAGTCAAAACGAATTGATATCTCTAGTTTTCTTCCACGAGTAGTGTTTTGAGTCTTAGAGTCGGTAGCGAGCACTGGTCAGCTTTCCTGTAGCTTTATCTCTCCGAGCGGTCTCTGTTGGTGTGAAAGGCACTGCAGCTGGTGAGTATAGCAGCCGCTGAACCTGTTCCATTTTTTTGAGTAGGATTCAATCACAGACAACAGACCAATCGATATGTAGGAAGCTTGAAGACTTGGATTTAGACAGATAGCGCTCGATCGCCTCCCAAATCGTCGTTACTTTCTACTTTAGCCATTGACCAAAATTGCTCGTCCTTCATGTATTCAAGATGATTTGACCGCACGAAACCAACAGTCGCTGCGGGACCATGAGAATTTGAATTTGAATTGCTCATGAAATAGGTACACAGCCAACTACACAAATCCAATTTGCATGGATATCGTGAGAAGGCTGGGAGGGGATAGGTACGGTAAGCAGTTGATCTCAGGACGCACGATGACCAAGACCATCAGAAAAGCTCCGGGCGCAACTACTTGAAGGTAGCATAGTCGATCAAAACTATTGGGGTTCTGTACATATGTCTCCACAGCTTTCCCAACACAAAGCCAGCTCATCAGTCTGCAAGTATCAATCTTTAGCTCCGCACCTCGAATAACATCTTTCCCCCAATCTCTCGCAAATGCCCCTACTCCACCCTCATCAATAGAATGGCAAGATTGCTGAGATCTGGAGATGATCAATTTGTGGATTCAAACCAAGACAGTGCTGTTTGCTGCCGCAGTCCTTTGATAAAAAGACTAGGCGGCATTGAAGTAGGTCCACTCATGTATGGCATCATTTTGACCAAGCACAACTTTCGCGTTTTGCGGAGAGCAAATTGATCAAATGATCGCACTGAGGATAGCTTGCCAAGAAGGGGACGGTGTGTTTCCAGCATCACCATTGCTGGTAGCTGGGTCTGGAGACGTCAGTCGGAAGCTTTTGTTTTCAGAGCAACAGCGGTGGGACATGCACAGAGCATAAACGAATTCGACCACGGGCCCAAGGTGCGCTCTAAGTTGCTATTGGTGGTATAAGAAATTGGGCTGATTTCTGACTGTTCTCATTAGGGTCTAAGACGAGACCGTAATGGATAGCAAGAGTGATGGGCGAGTCTCAACGGCAGAAGAAGAATGGCTCGCTCGATAAGGAATGTACAGGATTGCATATAAGTGGGCGAGGCCAAAAGAGGCCCTATGCATGGAGAATTGAGTAGTGGTAATGATCATGCAAGCACCGCTCACACGAATGTAACGGCTAATCAATGACGCAAAATGGCCTAGAGAAGGCATGTTGACACCTGTATGACACAACACAAGAACTTGAACAATCAATCGAGCTGCAGAAAGGGTCTGTTCTCAAGGCTGTTGCTGGCCACGCAGCCATTATTGCCCAAAGTCAAACGAGTTTCTTCCAGGGCAATGACGAAAGAGTAGTCCTATCATCGGTATTGCGAAGTGTACGTATTCTAGACAGTATACCTATCTCTGCTCTCGGCATTGAAGGATTCTGGTCAAGTCTATTGCAGGAAGGCATTGGACTCCTTCATTCAGCCTCGAAAGCTGCCGTGAGTGAACCTTGAACGAAACAGAATGACCCCTGAAAGCTTCTGCAAGTAGATCAACGTTCAGTCATCTTGTCCATCACGCAAACTTGCCATCTAGCTTCTTTCATTTTGGAATGAGCTGAAGTCACTGAGCATGAAGGAGCTTCACCGCCGTTTCTCCTTTCAGTGCACTGACCACAACAGGAAAGCCCTGCATCAAGATAAGATGAAAAGGAGAGAGGCACTGACCAGAGCTGGAGCGCCTCGCTATCTAATCTCCCAATTCTGAATCAATTTACGGCAGAAGGGGCAAGACTCCCCTGTCAGACACTAGCATATAAAATTGAGCTCCGTATACAACAACAGATACCAATGCGACATCGCCCATCCAGTCGGCTCATCCGGACCGAGTTGCAGGCATATTCGGGCATGCTTGGTGGTCAAGACTAGCAAAAGATCGACTCTCATACCTTAGCGTAGAAGAAACGAAGAAGCAGGCAAAACGTATCAAGCATTGAGATCATCGCCTCGCTGGTCGTGAATCAAGGAACACGCATACACCACACGAGTCATAGCCCAACATGGCAATGTTACGTCAGCAGCGCCGATCTCCCCATCTTCTCAATCTCCAACGGCATTCCATCTAGATGAGAGCATGACGAAGCATGTGATGCCCACATGCGCAAAAGAAACCGGGGGCGAGTAAGAAAGGAAGGATTGAGCTCGATTGGCATCTTCCGTTGATCATCTCCACTCGCTGATCCTTGTCTTCAGTAGGGGGGCTCGGCAGGCCAGCCGTTTCATCTCCGCTAACCGTGTGGAGAAATCTTCTAGAAGGCGAGCCGAGTTCTTTGGATCCTTCTAGCGGACTTCCTGATGCTGATCCCTCATCTACCGGCACTTCTAGCTTGCTCCTCTAGATGGACGATCGAGTTCTAGCGGCTTTCTAGCGGGCTTCTAGCCAGCTTCTAGTACATTTCTAGCTCCTTTCCATGCATTGGGTTGACGCTAGAATCCTTGCGACACAACCTAAGGTAACTTCAGCTTGCTGTTCCTTGAATCATGGACGCTAAGCATCCTTCGTTAACGACCGGGAAAGAAGCTCCTAATTCATCTATTCCAGCAATTAAGGTGTTACGTTGCGGTCATGTGCATAGTATGAACATCAATAAATATTGAGTGTTTTAGTGTTGAGATCACTCAAAGCATTCCACATGGCGATCGGAACGACGGTATCTGAAATGGATGCCTGACTTTGGCGGCTCCACAGCGCGGCCTACCCTGGCCGGTACTGTGGAACCCGTGTGACGTTACAGGAACTACTCTGCAGGAGCGCTGCAGGGACGCAGGACCGATTGCGGAGACGAAATTCAACGCTCCTAGGGTGACATGACTCTGGGTAATGTACAGCCTTTGCAATGGAAATCAGAAATACTAGGTACGAGGCTTGAGTGTGAATATGGCTTTTGTTTGCGACCATGATATCGCGAGCTTTATCATACATGAACATCTATGTCGAACAAGGAAGGATACTTACCTTAGTACACCTTGTTGAGCCTCCAAGTCTATAGTCGTAGAAACGTGTTCCACCAACGCCCGCGTCTGTTGATATTGGTACAGACAGAATGACAACAGACGAACACGTCGAGCGGTATTGTCTTTTCCATCAAAGTAATCTTTTAGAATGTAGCACTTAGCCAAAGAGAACCTCTTTCGACAAAGACTGAGCAACATCTCTCCACTCCACCTCACCATGCCCCGCATCGCTCCTCCTCCATACCTCCTCACACACCTCCCATGCCGTAACAATGTTGTTCATTCCCTGCCTCGTCTCCAAATGCCTGAAAACAGTCCTCGCTACGTTCCGGTCCACATCCTCCACGGCCTCACAGGCAGCCGTGAACAGTGGCCACACAAGTGTCGCCATCGGCCCACTGAAAATCACCACACGCAGGCAGGCTTGCAGGCTTTGCTTTGTGGGCGTTTGCACCTTTGGATCAGAGCGGGGATAGGAGAGGATTTGGCGGTAGAGGAAGACGAAGCAGGCTTGTTTATGCGCTTCGGCGTTGTTGAGAATGGATTGCAACCTCGAGTCATCAGCCGGATTCTCAATCGTAACTACCGATGGCGGTATTTTGGGAATCCATTGCTGAAGTGCGAGTTCAATACTGGTAGTATTTGTCTCAAAATCAGCGCGCATCCCGTTGGCTTTGTCGTGGCCGGGTGATTGGCGTTCTTCTTTGTCGAGACTGCGTTTTACCTCGACAAGACTGGCGAGGCGGTGAATGATTGGCCAGAGGTCGGCGACAAGGCCGAAGAGTGTGTCCACGCTGGCCATAGGAGAGCGGTCATGGACAGACACGAAATCTTGCGCGGTGGGGACGAGGATGGTGCCAGACATTGGGGAAGAGCCGAAGGAGAGGGCGGAAGCGACGTCAAAATAGCGGAAGGCTCGCTCGAGGAAGGCACTGGTGGGCCCGCGCTTTGTGCGCCGTTCGCGCATTATTGAGAGGGCGCCTCGCAAGTGGCTGTTAAGAACGGTGGAAGAGCCGCTTCGTACAACCTATTTTGCGTTCAGTGTCTCGGCTGCCCATTTGTAGTCTGGACAACCCACCTCGTAATATAAAAGAAGAATGATCACTGCCAGGACTTCATCTCGATTGCCTTCATCCTTGTGTGCGATGAGACCTGCCAGACCCTGCAAAGCTTTCGAATGCAAATCCAATGCTCTTTCTTCAACTTGCAGTCCTCGATGCTCAAGGTGAGCACTTGAAATGGCGTAAATGGCATTCAATAAAGGGGGGCTCTTTCTAGCCATGGGTAAAACCAACTGCCTGAATGGATTACCCGAATCCTCTTTAAAGACAATCAGATGACTCAAGACGTTACAAAAATGATCAAGTAGACCTCGTCGGGATTCTCGACTAGTGTATTCGGAATACGGTGGAAGACTTGGAGACTGGGCATGAAGACTGGGTGTGAAATCATAAGGCGAGCCACCTGACTGCGGTGAGAGGAAAGCACTTGTTGGGTCCGGGTAGGAGCTACTTCTAGATAAAGCGGAAGGCGGTGCAGTGAACATCTCCCTCGTTGTAACAATGTCTGGATCGTAAGGTGGAGGATCCCTTGCAAATCCATCTAGGGGGTCCATGAGATGATGCTTCACGTCGTCCATACCGTTGCTCCGTGCAAAGTTGTCAAGAGATGTGAAGGGAGGAAGTGGCGAGTTTATATCTCCGAATGTGTCACTGCCACAGCTCGAAGCAGAATCACTGAAAACAGAATCTGCGCTGTGGATTTCCCAGTTCTCAGCAATCGCAGGTAGCGGTGGCGTTGGTGACCCAGAGAGGATAGAGGAGCCTGAACTCGAATCTTGCCGCAGAGCCTGCAGTCTATCATGAAATCCGTAGTGTTGGCCGGGTGCAGTGGTTGGCGGTCGCATGCCCATATGTTCGGGATTGGAGACAGTCCTTCTCCTCTTCCGAGGCTTGACGGGTTCGTATTCACATCTCAGGCCGCGTTCCAAACAGCGATCACATTGCGGCCGCTCTTCGTTGCACTTTTTCTTTTTCTCTTTGCTGCGGATATAATTAGCTCGTCAAGAATAAATTGATGGTGTGATGGGACCTCTCACCAATGAACACAGCCTGCGAACAACCGTCAGCCGTATGGTCATGACACAGTGCAACACTACTAAGGATAGAAAAGGGTGAAGGTGGATGCTTACCGGCCCTCGAACGCCGTTTAGGAATCTTTGCAGGTACTGGTCGGTGGTAAAGCAACATCATGGATGGTGAGCAGTCAAACATGAAAAATTACTTGCAGTCACGGATGACTACAAGAACAGAATTCAAATTGAGATTCTAAGATGGGCGAGAGACACAGAGAGGCGGCCTTTATGACAGATCTGTTGATCAATTACTGTAGAAAGTAAATGTGTATAGCTTGCTTGACTTGATACACGAGGCTCAGATGATTTAGTCAAAGTTAGGTATAGGTCATGAAAAGCTATATGCGCAACATTCTGCTCCAAACATCAAGGAGAACGGTGTGTTTTGTCGCGGGGTTTCGTGATATTTTTGAAAATGTGGGAGATGGGTAGGTGAAAGATGTGTGGGGCTTTTAGAGGCATATACCGATGTCAACAAACCTAGCACTTGCAGGGGTCCTTCCGTGCTGCATTTCTTCTGACTCTGGTCAGGGTTAGTTCCAAGCACGGGGAAAGTCATGTTCGAGTTGGCGATATCCACTGCTCTGATTGGAAATGGCTGCTTCAGCAATTAGGGAGGGGGAATAGTCAGGTCTGCGATCTTCATAGCTTAGGGCTGCCTCTATGAACGCTAGCGATTAATCCTTGTACGCACTGGACAGGGCCTAAATCTAAGGTACATTTACTACTCAGGTAGTGTCACTAAGGTACGGATGTAAGTCCTTTCTTTTCTGATCGGCAAAGCGGTTAGTTCATCCCTTTGGGAAAGCGTAAAGATCGGCTTCGAGCCTTTTCTCGCTGGCCCGCCTCCTTCCTGTTTCCCTTCTTATGATTGGCACCTCACTGTAAATTTGGCCTGTCAGCTCTTCGATCCTCACCTTCTAGCCTCCTTCTAGAAGATTGCCTAAAAGGAGAGGGGCAAGGATCATGGAAGACACGTAGAATGGTCGGTGAGCGATCACCCAATGACCCCGAACCTCAAATCTCAATCCTCAACCCTTGCCCACTGCCTGAAATCCTGCACTATTGGCCGTACTTTTGACCATTTGTCCATAATGGGCAGGTCCTGCAGCCGACAGGTGTTCGGACTACCTCCACAACAGTCCATGCTTTCATGCTTCCAAGCGTCGACGGAAATACCTGAAACATCTCCAAGACCGTTTGCTGAAGCGTTTCGACCAGATTCTGTGCATTAGCTCATTGGTATTGATGCGATAATGCAAAGTCAATCTGAGGCGGGGGGCGAGAACTTCTCAGAAACAGCTGAGCCACCAGGGGGCCGCAACTACCATGCACCTCCGTACCTCAACTTAGAACTCCATCAAACCTGAAACACAAAAGCCGCCCACCACATGTCTTCTGGGACAGCGGTCATGCGCCTGTCACTGCAGTACATGTGGCACGTCCAGCCTTCGGTTGCGACTCCGGCAGAAGCTTGGCCTCGTTAGCTGTTCAACGATTTTGTCCTATTGGATATCTTTTCGGTCGCTTCTAGCATCCTTGCTGGAGGGATTGCGATCATCAACGAACCCTATACTTTCTGGCTTCGGGAAAGACTAGCTATCGCTATAATCGCGCAAACGAGCAAGCTAGAAGGCACGAAGAACATCCTGCCAGGGTCTGGTCTTTGATTGGGTGCTCATTTTAGACTAGCTGATCTGCTGTTTATCAGTGGATCCATGTCTACTTGATGCAGCAATTTTTCGAACCTTCATCATCCCGGTATTTCGTGAGTTCAAGCCTGATGAGTGGTGATGAGACTGTAGACTCTAGTCGAGCTTGTTGTGCGTTGCTCATGGTGGCCGATTAGAAGCCGTCAGCGACACCCAGGCACAGGAAAGATGATGGTCTTGAGGTCAGATGCAAGATTCTCTTCAAGTGGTTGTAATCAATTGGTCACTTTGCAAGAAGACTAGTCCGCCCCTGGCTGTGGTGATTCCCAAAACGATGTGACTTCTCGGTGATGCGCGGATGAGTATACGATACCATATATACTAATCCATGGTACCAACCTTGAAGATGGTTCTAGAGCAATTATTATGGATGATCTGTAGGAGGCTGGTATTAGTGACACCTCTTATCCTGATAGCTCATCGTATACTTGTGTTACGGTCTCGACGTGATACAGTCATGACGGCCTCGAAAAATCAAGCTTTGGCATGTGAGTGGCTCGAAATGAACTCAAGACTCTGAAGGTCGCCACAGCTGTGAGCGAGAAGTGTAGATTGTGGTCGTCTGACGTGCTAAGGGCTCGACACACTTCTATAGAAGCGGCGCAAGGAGTTCCAATCATCAGGCATCAGGGATCTCGATGCATATATCCTGCAGAACATACAACTCCTCCCGAGGAACGATATCTGGTGGCGCAGTAGCTGCTGGATCACTAGGATCCTGGGAGATAAGATAGTCGCGTGTATACTTCTTGACGGCAAGGTCTAATGCGAGGCTTTGAAACATTGGGGTTGTTAGAATTCCTTGGTGGAGATGTATCTCTGCTTCTCCAACCATACATCAGCTCCTTGAAATATTTTCCGGCGTCAAAGCTCCCGTAAGCCTTACAGTTCTGACTACAGCATGTTTCAAAACTTGCATGAATATCTTTTGACCTCGTTGAGGCTACGAGAGCACAGGATATGCTTTCAGGATGCGACAGTGTTCGTTCTTTGTGACTGATCGCATAGTATTGATCTGTTCGAGTAAGGTCTATCTGGGAACAAACTTTGGTGGCTAATGAACTACCTCTGAGGTGTGTAATTGCAGGAATGTTAGGGCTGTTCGAGGTAGGCTATGCCCTCTAGCTGCGGGGGCCTCTCTGGTAGTCAATGTAATGCTCTAGGCGACTAGAAGCATACATAAATCTCAAAGATATTTGTGTGCGTTGCTTATCGGCACCTCAGTAAGTAGGATCTCTCCTTGCTTTACGGCCTTCTCAGATGCTCCATCTTGTGGGATATCTGCCGTAGCAATCATTGCTTCGCCTTGTTCAAGGAATCTGCCTTGTCAAGTGAACCCTGATTATACATCTTAAACTTATGGCATTGACCCTTTTTGTTTCGCAGGGCTGTTGTTGGCCTGGATGGTTTTGAATCATGCATATGCCCTTGATCGAGAGTTGAGAGTTCTTGCCCAAATTAAAGCTTCCAAATTTGCGTGAGATAGGGCCGTTTCGAAGATTAGATATTTGATCTACATAACTCGGAAACAATGAGGATGAATAGCCTTTCCCCACATGTTGGGGACATAAGATTTGCCCTTCCCCACACACCGGAAACATCTAAGGATATAACTCGCTTGGAAGTGCTGCATTTGGAGTTGACTTAGTCCGATAATTCTCCATAAGATGATCTTCTCGAAACAGGCCTTTTCGCTCAGTGGCGAGCTTGTGGGATCGCACGATAGTCAACTATGGTAGACGCACAGGTAACATGAAGCTTAGTGGAGCCGCCTAGCGGCTATCGTGTCGCGCATGAAGTCTTAATCAGGATCTCAGGAAATTAGTACTGTGTGTCTGATGACCATTCTCTTTGTTTCAATGTTGCCACTGAGTGAATTTTGTAGTGAATGACGAATCTCTGATAGATCGTCCAACACTTGCCGATACGGCTTGAGACGATGAGATTCCATAGGAAGAGGCTTGTGCAAAATTTTTCTTTGGTTCTACATGAAACAATCCGTTTTCGAACTCAACAGAGACTATCAATTGTTCATTAACAGATTTGCTTTCGCAGCTCGGGGAATTCCACGAGGAGAAAGACGCCAATAGAATGCATTGAGGCCATGGTATGGGCAAAATGAATTGGATGACGTGCAAACGCAAACGGCAATGAACACCCAGGGAAAGAAAACAGATATTTTGAAGCGCTACGAGAAAGTGGGCCTGTCAAGAAGACAGTCGCCCAGATGTCGTCTCCTTGAGCACAGCGAGGCAACTGCAAGTCAGGTCGAGTATTCAAATGCAAGGTAGATGGCTACGAGGAACTCTTGCATGCATGGAGATTGAGTCAGTCTAGTGGCGGATCAATACGCTGCTGTTGTCTACATTTGTGGAACACAACGAGAAAGGAGTCTTAGTGGCTGCCCAACAGGGGTAGTACCGGAGTCACCAGTAGTTTTCGATTGCAGCGCCACAATCTCCTCTGGTTTCGAGCAGTGCCTTGGGCTTGCAACCTCACTCCAAAGCCATCGATGACCGAAATCCTAGTCATGTTGAGCGATGAGATGCCACCTCACCAGGCTTCTGGACATGCGAGATGTAGGATCTGGTCCCTGTGTCCCGCGCTGATGCCGCTCACTTCGATAGCTTGCAAGCCAGAACCTACCCTCAGAGCTGTCTCGCTTCAGAAGTAAGGGTGACAACAGTATCACTGCTTGATTTTATAAAGAAGTCCAGGAGACTTGCGAATTATGATTGTCATGGCATGCGAGGCTGGGTAGCGCTTCGAGGAGAAGAGACGGAGATGCTGAGAGAGGCTTAAAGTTCATTATGAACTCTATCACTACGGTCTCTCTGTATTGATCAAATAGAAGACTCAAAGTCAACCAGCTTCGATGCGTATTCACGATCTCGACATATAGATACAAAAGTGCTGTCTAGGATGGACTTCAGTATTCCATGGAGAACAAGGGCGCACAATGCTTGACGTCCATCTTCTGTGCTTAAATAAAGAAAGAGTAAGCAGTGATGAAGACTGAAACTAAAATCATGTTGGGGTTTTAGAAGATTGAGGTGCGGATGAGTGTGACACCTGTCGAGTGCACTGTTGAGTCGAAGGAGCAAGCGTATTCGAGTTCATAAATTTTCATTGTAAAGCGTCGCGATTTGATGATAATAGAGATGAGCTCGAAGGCACTAAAGCAGTTGTATTTACTACAGCCACTCATCCTTGAGCTCTCCAGTGAACACTTAGAGGTATGACGTTCGCCGTGCTGGCCAGTCGTCCGGTACCTTACCTCGCTGTCGTCAACAAAAAAGTCGTCAAGTGCAACTAAGGCAATCAACGTGTGCGAGACTCTCTCACCCCATAACACCATGATGAGGACTTGATTCCCAGACTTTCGTAGTGTAATTTGCTTACTTGACCACATGCTACGACTTTGAAGCTGAAAGTAAGCTTTGATACCCAACTATTGCGACGTTATACGGGGATACATCTTTACGACTTGCGCTCATAGCGAGTCTTTTTGAAGACACCAAGGTTTGAGCGCCCCGTCGAGCTTACCTGTCCACGTTGAGACGTTGATTCGTTGAAGACCTCTCGGACTGACTAGATTTATCTCCGAAATTTGCGCTAACGCCTGAAAGGCTTGGTCAAGAAAAAAGATTCGGTATGTCGCTCAGCGAGATCAGACTTTACGACGACAACTAGTATCCTCATCTTCCTAACTACACATCTATTCTCCCGCTTCTATACAATGGCTTCATCAGCTCCTTCATCGTCGACGGGTTCGACGAAGCTCGATGCCATGGTACAGAATACTAAAGCGATCACTCCCGAGAAGCTCAGCGGCATCGCATTGTACTCGAGATTCGCTTTGGCTGGTGCAGTATGCTGCTCGGTCACGCACGGAGGTCTTACACCCGTCGATGTGTGAGTGATGCATGAAATCTTGATATCTGCTTGATTAATGAGTACCGTGCGCAGCGTCAAGACACGTATTCAGCTCGATCCTGTGACCTACAACAAAGGCATGATTGGTGGGTTTCGACAGGTCATTGCTAAAGAAGGTGCTGGCGCGCTCCTGACTGGCTTCGGCCCTACTGCTGCTGGATACTTCCTACAAGGTGCCTTCAAATTCGGAGGATACGAGTTGTTCAAGCAACAATGCATAAATTACCTGGGTTATGAGACTGCATCGAATAACCGAACAGCGGTCTACCTCGCCTCCTCCGCCTTAGCAGAATTCTTTGCAGATATTGCGCTTTGTCCGTTAGAAGCCACCAGAATCCGACTTGTCTCAGAACCTACCTTCGCGACGGGTTTGGTGAGCGGATTTGGCAAAATTGCCAAGCAGGAGGGTCTCGGAGCTTTCTATTCTGGCTTTGGGCCTATCCTCTTCAAACAGTGAGTTTGAAGATTAACTTTACCATGTGCCAGACTCTGATTGAACATTAGGGTACCATACACAATGGCCAAATTTGTCGTCTACGAAAAGGTGTCGGAAGCTATCTACAAGCGCGTCGATAAGTCTCAGACTTCAGCACCTATGCAAACCGTCTACAATCTGGGGTCTGGTCTCATAGCTGGTTTCGCAGCTGCTTTGGTCTCGCAACCTGCCGACACCATGCTTAGCAAAATCAACAAGACGAAAGGGCTCCCAGGAGAGGGTACCACCAGCCGTTTGATCAAGATCGCAAAGGAGCTCGGACTACGCGGCAGCTATACAGGTGTTGGGGCTCGGTTGTTCATGGTAGGCACTCTGACCGCAGGCCAATTCGCCATATACGGCGACATCAAGAAGGCTCTTGGTATGTTTGGTTGTTATTTTGAACACAGATTCCTAACTAACAAATCTAGGTGCTACTGGTGGTGTGGAGATCGCGAAATAGAGCTCGCCCGATTTCCTACGGCGTTCAGAGGCTTTCTAGACTGCATATCGAGCTTGCCTGTATTAATATTCCTGAGCATAGACGAATAGACTCATTTTTAATCTCCAATACTCTGAGCTTTTTGACCTTCCAAAGACAGTGCGGGCCCAGAGGAGGTCGAGATAATCACTTATGCCGTCACTTTACCGCAAATAAGTCTTATGTTGAACTCAAAACTATGCCTAGTATGGATACGAAGCCCGTAAATAATCCTTGACTGGCTGATTATTCTTGAGGAGGAAGTTGGAGCTGGATCTGGGGCGTCCGATGCTGATGGTAAGCCTGATTTTGCGACAATTACGGGTAAGAACCTTGCAAATAACAGTCAAGCTGAAGGTCTTGAAGCCGCACAGGTTACCTGTACTGTCAACTTTGGGCAGGCACTGACGCAAACCAGGATGCGAAGAGCCAGGAGTAAGAAGCCCATCAACGATGACGAGTCGCCTCCATGCTCCCCCTCTATTGAGCAACAAAAGCAGAGGTTCACCTTTGCAAACACCCTCTGCGGCCCCAATTCAACCAGTCGGGCCCTACAATTTCGCCCAAACAGGAATATAACGCCAAGGCTCTATCAGTCGTTGCTGTGACAACCGGTAATGCAGATCTCAATACACATGGAGAAACGGACTACCAATAATTTCTTAACACCGGCATTAGGATCTCTATCTTTTGACTGTGAAGTCGATTTTGGTCCGTTTACTGTGCGCTGATACCAGGATTAGGTGAATATGGATGGTACTTCTGTCGAGGATTTCCAGGATTACCACAACCGTCAATCCACGGTGAACATGGACGACACTTTTGCTTCGCCCGAAATACATGATGAAGAAAAGACTTCCAGCACGCAGCCCAATTTCGAGGACGATGGAGCCTCCCTATCGGGCTCAACGCGCCACTCGAGCGGCCCCGATGAAGCCGTTTTCGACCATCCTTCCCGCGCCAGCTCTCCTCGCACCTCTAACGGTTCTGACGACGACATCTCCGTCTTAGAATCCCACTATGAACTCCCCCAACACAAAACCTCACCATTCACGCCTCTGAAAACACGCTCTCCGTTTCGCAATCCGTCTTCTGTGCGCGCAATGCAAATGGACACCACGCCTCCACACCTTGCCTCTCCTTCCTCCCAGCAGCGCTACAAAATCAGCACACCATCTAGACAATGCACACCCCGCTCCACTCGCTCTCATCGCAGTGCTATGAGCTCACCTTCCAAACTCAGTCCTACAAAGAAAGTCAAGAAAGAATACCCGCTCGTCCTCCTCCACGTCACGCTCCTTCCCATTCCTCTCGTTTATTCCCAAGAGATAATGGACAGTGTTCTCCCACCATCGATTCTCGAAAACTGGAAACTCCTCCAAGAAAAAGCCACAGACACAGTTCTCGAGCGAGGAATCCTGATTCCACATCCCAAAGAAGATTACGACCTTCTAGAAGAGCGACTCCTCGAATCTCTCGAGCTCAAAATGCCGCGCATACTCAAATGTGGACACTTTCACCTCTCACCCGAAGAAGAAGCAGACGCACTAGCAACAGACTCCGAAGATGGCGATGATGAGGATCTCGACGATGCAGACATATGCCTGGACTGTGGGCGTCGCGTCCGCGATGGCAAATATGGGAGCGCGGGCACAGGCAGCAAGAGGTGGGACATCAAACTCTTCGCCGCCAACGGACTGATGAGGGCGGGAGCGTGGAGCGCAGCGTGGCGGGAGATGGAGCGGGTAGATGTGGAGATCCTCCCCTGGATGGATGAGGACATGAAGCGTGAGCTCGAATTGAGACGAGAAGAAGAGGAGCGGGTGAAGATGGAAGCAAGGGAGGAAGGTGTAGGAGGGCTCGACGACGAACGGTTGCGTGAGATTTATGGAGGGGATCCACAGGCTTATGTCGATGGGTTGGCTGATATACCGAGTGCTAAGACGCCGGTGACGCCGCAAAAGACACCTCAAAAGCAGACAGTACAGAGGAAGGAGGATGTGCCACTTTGGGATCTCTTCCGTGACTATGTCTATCACGCTGCGCAAGATCGCCGGAATGTTGCCATCTTCCTCCTCAGCATGCTTGTCTTAATTCTGTCCATGGGCCCTTTCTCTTCGAATCGAGCAGGCAGTGCCACCATGCAACGCTCAGGCGAGTATTTTGTGCCATCTATGCCACAAGTTTCCGACGTTGGCATGGGCGCGCAGTCTATGGCTTCAGCATCGACCTCCGCCGCGAGTGTAATGGTACCTAGCTCTAGCATCTCGTTGGAACCAGAACAGACACCGAAATCGGCTCAGAGCGACGAGACGGAGGGAGGGCAGAACGAGGAGGCTTCATGGACAGAGGCCGCAGAAGATATACTGAGAGAGATGGTGGAAGATTGAGAACGAAAGGCTGGATTGTGACATAATAGGTGGTACTGAAATTGGTCTATGTCAAAGGACTGGAACATACATACTTATGATTTTCTCCGATGCGGTGCTGTATTTGAGCGAAGCGAAGCATCTAGGTGATTTTGAGTTGTGTCGAGATATTTTCGAGATGTCTCGATGTCATGCAGTTCTTTAGCGGAGCGAAGTGTTCTTGATAATTTGGGGATATACCACTTTAGCGGATTGAAGTGTGAAAGATGATACAAATTGAACGTGTAGGGAGAAGAGTCTCTCGAGACCTCAATGACCTCGGCATTATGATGTGAAGGAACCAATACTTCGTCGAGTGAAACATATTTGCTAAGACAGTCGTAAAAATAGCGAGCGATACAGCAGGTAAAAAAGTGTACAGACTGCCATTTAATAACCATAGCGAAACAATGTTCCTTTTCCCTTGCCCTTCCATATCTTTCTCCGTCTTAATTCCCAGCTTTCAATTTGCCACCTAAGCCTCGATTCCTCGACGAATCCAGTCACAGATTCAAATCTCTCCCATGATCCAAGCGCATATCTAGACCTTCAAGCAGAACTGCTTCATGTACTCATAATCCTCCACGTTCTTGTCGACGGTCTCTCTGATAACCTTCGCCCCCTTCACGCCAAATTTCTCACGCCATTCAGCATCCTCTTCTTCGGTACTCTTGATCTTTTTCTTCTTCCCATCAAACATGTCAGCAATATCCCAAACGATATATACGTCAATTCAAAAGAAAGCATGCACCACTTACGTGCATTCTAGGCTTCAAATCAGTGCTATTTATAGCATCTTCGTGAAAGCCGCGCCATTTCTCAAAAGCCTCTCTAGCATACTGGTGATCCTCTTCGGAGTCCCATTTCAACATATTCTCGTTGTAATTGATGCCTACACTCTTGCAAAAGGCTTCGATGACGAGTTTGGGGTTGTCGAGAAGGTCATCAGCGTCGACGACGCAGATTTCAACTCTACCCTGGCCTTTCTCATCGCCATTGATAGTGCCGGTCTCATTGGTCTCGGCGCCATTCATAGATCTAGTGGCTATTCCCGGTCCGACTTGACCAACCGAACGCAGATAGTCGAAGACGCGGCGCACTTCGTCATAGCCTGCTTCGGAGGGCATGAAATCATAGAAGCCAGTGATTTCGTCAAGTGGTGGCACGGTGCAGCGGTAGTAGGATGGGATGCTGTAACGCGGGTGACGGATCAAGAAGGTAAAGTGGAATTGATCCAATATTTCTTTCGGTATGACTGTTGGGTTGCCAGGCTCGAATTCGGTGGCATAAGGGTACGGAGCTCCGTTGTCTCTATTTGCAATACCATTTGAGTCCCCACCGGAAGGGCCGTTGGCGTGATCAATCGACGACGTTCCAACACCCCGCTTTTTCCTTGCCAGGGATGGAGCGATTGATGCCGCTGCACTGTTCGGAGGAACCAAATAGTGGATGATGTCCTTGATGAAGAGGCGCTTGCCCTGAAAGAGGGTAAGTACGCCATAGTCGAATTGCTCAAGATGGTGAAAGTGCTTAAGAGATGAATCAAACAACAGCTAACAACAAAACCAAAATGCTGATGAACTCATGTTCTTCGTGTACATGTGCTTGAGGACGACGTCGTGACTCTACAGCAGGAGCTCACGATTTATTGCCGTGCTAGGTAATGGGAGCTGGTCGATAGAATGATTCTCATGCACGATGAGGTCCAAGGAAAGTATTACGACCTTGCGTGGTTGTAAAGACCATGGAATGGCTGAACTGATTGCATAGGAATACCGCATTTACTTGCAAAATCATGGGACGGAAAGGGATCTGTAGGAGGCGGACTCGTGTGGAAAAGGCGGCACTGGAAAGGCGGCACTGGGAGGGGTGAATCGGACCTCAGCACTCTCTTTCTCGATCCTGTCGAGGATTGTCTTGAAGGTCGATGCGTCAAAGCCACTTTCAATCCTTCCTTTCTCGTCTTCCTCAAATCTGGAGCTCAGCCTCTCCGGGCCATAGTAGAACGCATCACCGAATGGTTCGTGTATGCATTGGAGCGAGTCGCGGCAAGTCATGAAGACCTATTGAAAATCAGTTGGGGCACTAAGATCAATCGCAACGCCATCTCGTACTCTTTCGAAAGCTGTGGAGCATGACCGCGGGTGGGTAGCAACAAAGATGGGCTTATTAGACATCTTTGCTTCAGCGACGACGATAGAGATCACTCGTGCTTCAGTCAACAAATTGAAAGCAAAGGATAGGATCAGTATTCTATTCTTGTAAATACGCGATCAATCTCAGCAGTAGAGACTTGAAAGACAGTAGAAGTATCAAGGGTCATTGCTCATACTTATGGAGAACAGTGGGAAGGATCCTTCCTCAACAGGCCCGATTGCTGGAGCGGAACAAGCAGCTAAGAGATTGCCTAGTTCTACTGCCTTTCACGAGCTGAATATCGAATAGCATCAACAAGAGATATTTGCCTCTTGAGCCGGGCAGGGGCGTAAAGTGACGTACAGAGAATTGTCCAGGAAGGAGGTCCACCAGCCTATAGGGTACTACCGAGACGGAGGAAGACGAAAAACATAAGCAGGAACAACCCCACACGAGCCCATCACCCACGCAAACGCCCCGCAGTTCTCAATGAACTATGGTGCACTACGGAGTACTATCAGCCAGAACGTCAGTCTTGCATTGCCCTGGCCATGATCAGCGGAAGGGTCTTCCTTGACTTGCTGGAGACAGGACGTATTCCAGACAAATTCTCCGTCACATAGAAATACAGATTTGAGCGATCGAAGATGAAGGATGTCATAAAGGTTGGCCTGTTCGAAGTGTGTCTGACGGCGTCTTCATGTACGCATTACATCCGCCGAGGCACAATCTCTTGATTGGAAGCCTTTGTGCTGGACTTACAAGCCCACTGGGCCTTAAAGGTTGAATGCTCTGTTCTCTGAGACCTTGTTGTGAGAGTATTGCCATTTGCAAACGTGGAATATCTTTCACTCGATTCCTCCATTAAAAGGCGCACCAATTAAAATAAATAGAGGCAGCAACATCAAAGCAGCGGAGACAGCGCTCCGCATGAGGCCCAGGGCAGCAATAATAGAACTGGCTCGACTGGTTTCCACTTTCTACGTTCCTTGAATTTCAGGGTCCACACGCCTCGAAAGCTAGAATTACCTGACTGGAGAAGGGCTCAGGACTAGGCTGGAAAGAGAACAAAATAGCTTGTTAATTGAACAGTCTTTTCGTCACCTGAGACCTGAGACGCGAGCCCCAGAAAACTTGGATCTTGCGCTGTCCATACATCATTACATTTCTTAACACACTATACCTAGGGTAACATCCCTTTACAGAGGCACAGCCAGCTTATTAGGACTATGAGGAGCAGCACATTGAAACAATAACCATACCTGAAAGCTGCAGCCTGCAGCTGAAAACACCCATCTTCTTTTTCCACTCCTTCCCCCACATCGAAATCGAACCATTCTACTTGCGCCAAACCAGCGAAAGAAATCTACCAAAATGGAAGACGTCGCTCTTAATGCCACAAAGGCTGCTGTCCATCCTTTCTACCCACTTGGAGCGGATATTGTGGGCTACATAGCAAACAAATGGTCTGTCCCGACTTTGCTGGGTGTCTTTGCGGCAGGATGGGTGGTGATACTGGGGGGCACATTGGCCATGGTGCGGAGACATAACCCGGGTCTGCCTGGGCGGGACAAGGCTACTCTGCTGTGGTTTGTCTTGAGTGAGTCGATACAGCTACATGCTTGTGGAGAGGAGATTACTGACTGGCTGGCCTTGTAGCTGGGACGATCCACTTATTTTTCGAGGGTGAGATATACCTCCCCATAAGAATACTACAAGAATCCTGTAGCTAAAGAGGTCGCAGGTTACTTCTCCTACAACCACGCAAATATGGCAGGCAAGCAGGACTTCTTTGGCCAGCTCTGGAAAGAATACTCCTTTTCCGACTCTCGATATCTGACCTCTGACCCATTCGTGCTGTGCATGGAGACTGTCACAGCTGTGCGTACAAAACACAACTCCCTCTTCCGTGTACATTTGAATGGTGGTAGATCTGACACGAATATGCTTAGTTCGCTTGGGGTCCCCTGTCTTTCGTCGTCGCTCTCATGATCACCGCAGAACATCCCCTCCGTCATCCCTTACAAGCCCTCGTCTCTCTCGGCCAGATCTATGGCGACATTCTCTACTATGCCACCAGCATGTTTGATCACTATCACAAAGGTCTGACGTACTGCCGGCCGGAGGCGTACTACTTTTGGGGTTACTACTTCTTTATGAACTTTATCTGGATTGTCATTCCTGGCAGTAAGTGCAATTGGCAAGAATAGAAATGTACATGCGCGCTGACAACGAGTAGTCCTTCTTTATAGCAGTATCTCGAAAACTGCCACAGCCTTCTCGGCTCTGGACCGAGAGACAAAGAAAAAGCAGACGAACGGCCATATAAAGAAGATAAATTGAGCTTTGGAATGACAGCGACAGCGGATGAATTGTTAATTACGACTGTTTTCTCTATGATCAGAGATTTTGTGTGTTCACTCTCTTGCTGGTCGTTCGTCTTTTGGGCCCTGAGCCAAAATTTGCCTTGCGTGTACTTACTTTTGCGACTCATGATGCTGCGTATGAAGCCTGGCGTTGGCCATTTACTACCATAGAACATAAAGGTCTTTGTGGATAGGATGATCTTTGCATTTGGTATTCTTTAAAAGGACTGACTTTCATGTCACAGCTGTCGAGTCAGCTGATACTCATAATCACTATGATTGCTCAAATTATGTACGCAAAGCCAGCTACAAATCCCCGTTTTTGAGTATTACTCTGTAAACAGGGGTTGGGTCCAATACAGCCGGGTCGATATGCGTATCAACAAAGTTGAGCTTTCAATCACGCTTGTGGTCAAGAAACACCAAATGACGGCAAGACAATATCGATTCTATAATAGACATCGGAAATGTTTTATGTCTTTAGCGTTACTCAGAGCTCACAAGGTTTAATTCCTCGATTGAGCGGCGTCCGCCTCGACAAGTCTATATACAATAGTCTGACATCGTCTATAACTTCGACCTCCTAGTCTTCTCATCCATCAACTCAACACCCTCACCCAGCTCAGCCTCCAACTGTTTGACAGCCCTCCATGTCTTCCCCAACTGCACCCTGATTGTCCTCATCCCTACCGCCCTTGCCGTCTTCAGATTCTCCCCAATATCGTCCAGGAACAAAATATCTTCCCCCTTCACCCCTTCACCCCCTTTCTGCTTATCAAAGTCGTTCAATCGCTTTATAGCTAACTCATAAATGTCTCGAGATGGCTTTCGCATGCCGACTTCCGCAGAAGCAATGTATACGTCAAAGAATTCCTTTGGGTTGAAGAAGAAAGCATTTGACGTGGAAGTGGAGGGAGCAGAAGACCGCTCTTGTTTCGCCCACGGATGATCGGGAGGATAAATGACTGTGTTCGACAAGGCACCAATTATAGGCCGTGGCTTCTGCTTGGATAGACGTTCGAGGGCAGGGAAGATGTATGGATCTGGTTCACGAGATGCGCCCATCATCTTCCAGAACAAGGCTTCGCCATCAATCTTGGGCATTCGTGGGATAGAGGGGTCGGAGTCATCATTGCTAGAAGGCGAGGGCGCGACGATCGGTTCTTTGGCTTTAGGGGGCGAATTGGTGTTGGCGTTTTCTTGGTCGGATGATTCGACGACGTCTTCGGATTCTAAGCTGACGGGGTCACCTATTGTGGTGTCTTTTGCTAGTTTGGAAAGTGATGGTCTTTCGCTGGAGTGGCTTTCTGATGACTTGGATGTAGCCTCGGCGGAGGAGGAGGATGATTGTGCACCTTTGTCGTTGTCCGTGGGCTTCGAATCTGCGGCCTCTGCCTTCAAACTGACATGATCCCCCAATTGCGTGGGATTGGCTGTGTCTTTCAACTTCTTCTTCTCATTCCTGAAGCTAGAATGGAAGTCTTTCCAGGCGTCCTTGTTGTGTAGATCTTCTGTAAAACCTTGGAAGTATGTCGCATCCATCTTAATCTCTCCCCTTTCGAGACGCTGCCAGTAGCCGTTGGGGGAGGAATATCGGATAGCATAATTGATCCAGTCTGTGGGTATACCGTGCTTTCTTTCGAAGTCGAGGATACCTTGCATTGGGGATAGTACCTGTGATGGGGTTAGAACGGTGAAGAGATCGAAGGGCCTGGTAACGCGTGGGGAAAGAGGCACGTACGCAGACACCTCCGATGTCGAAGAGGACGACTTTTGGAGGCTTTTGTGGTGCCATTGCGTAAGCTCGGAGCCTGGAACGAAGACTGGTCACTTGGGAGAAGCAGAACAGCGGCCTTAAATGTAGTAAATGCAGTGAGAAGAGTTTTTCAAGTAGAAGAAAAGCGTCAACAAAGAAGGTTACGATGATGCGTATACTCCCATAGCAGATTGCCTCGGCTGAACACGAACGCTTATCGATAAGACAATTATGGAAAGCTAACCACATTAGGCCTGCTTCAAGGTTACCTTACCACGGGAACCTTCAACATCACAAACTTCAGAATTATATCCACATTCTACTACCATCATGCAGATCAATCAGGTTGGTAGTGTGCTCTAGCGCTGTACTACAAAAAATGCACACTAATATCCAATCAGCCATCCAACCAAATCCGCTTAACGAATGTTTCTCTCGTCCGACTCAAAAAGGGCAAAAAGCGCTTCGAGATCGCTTGCTATAAGAACAAAGTCCTCGAATATCGTTCTGGTATTGAAACAGACCTCGATAATGTTCTCCAAATCCCAAACGTCTTTCTCTCGGTCAGCAAAGGCCAAACAGCCCCTACACAAGACCTAGCAAAAGCATTCGGCCCAAAGACTAGCGTCGATGATATAATACAGGAGATTCTCAAGAAAGGAGAGATGCAGGTCGGGGAGAAAGAGAGACATGCGCAAGCCGAGAGGATACATAATGAGGTTGTAGATATTGTGGCTGGGAAACTGGTGGATCCGAAGAGTAAGAGGGTCTATACGGCTGGAATGATTGAAAAGGCGTTGGAGCAACTCAGCTCCCAAGGGGCGCAACATAAACAAGAAGAGCATAGCAAAAGCACAAGCGGAACTGCGACGCCAACGGCTGATGGGGAGGATGGGAAGGGAAAGAAAAAGGATTTGCCGACGTGGACTGGTGTAGTGACTACGAAAAGTGCGAAGAGCCAGGCGCTAGACGCTATGAAAGCTTTGATTGCGTGGCAACCTATTCCAGTCTCGAGAGCGAGGATGAGATTGAGAGTAACATGTCCGTCGAGCATATTGAAGCAAGCGGTGAAGGGAGGGGCCAAGAAAGCGGCGCAAGAGGACGGAGATGAGGCTGAGGGGGAGAAGGCAACAGGAACGGTGAAGGATAGGATATTGAGCTATATTGAGCAGGTCGAAACACAAGATACGGAGGGCCAGGAATGGGAACTGATCGGTTTTGTGGAACCTGGGGCTTTCAAGGGCTTGGGAGAATTCATAGGTGGTGAAACGAAAGGAAAAGGAAGGATTGAGGTGCTGGATATGGCAGTGACTCACGAAGACTAGCAAGCCTTGTGGACAGAAGTTTTGATGAATTGGCCTCATAGCGATTAGCGAGCAAGCGTTCCCCTGCAATTCCTTTGAATTCATAGCCAATAAGCATTCAGACACCACGACCAAGTCCGAATGAGGTTGTATGAATATCGCAGCATGGCTTGGCATAATTGCAGCTCACGACACAGAATAAGAAGACCTGGATGATGGCAATCATACTTGAGATTACGACCGCCACTTGACTGACACAATCAGTATACCGCAAGCTTCTGCTCTTTCTTCTGGCTCTTTCCCTCCTTGCTCAACCCTTCTTCTTTGATACACCAACAGTCCTACCCCTTCTTCCAGTAGTCTTCGAATGCTGTCCACGAACCCTTAAGCCCCAATAGTGCCTCAGACCCCTGTGCGCGCGGATCTTCTTCAGCCGCTCCAAATCCTCACGGAGCTTGCTGTCCATCCCGTTGGCCAATACTTGCGAATCCTTGCCATCCACAATGTCGCGCTGTCTATTGAGGAACCAGGTGGGGATCTTGTATTGGGTCGGATTTTGAATGATAGTAACGATACGCTCGAGTTCTTCGGATGTAATTTCACCAGCTCTGCAGATGCCGAAACATCTGTCAGCATTGCTCGCACGCTGGAAGAGTGCTATATGAAGGGTGAGACGAGGCGTACCGCTTATTCAAGTCCACATCGGCTTTTTTGCACACCAGGTTGGAGTAACGACGCCCGACACCCTTGATCTTGGTCAGGGCGTACATAATCTTCTGCTTGCCATCGACGTTGGTATTGAGGAGACGAAGGATGAACTGGAAGTTCGACTTCTCTCCCGAGACGAGCGCTGTCACAGGTCAGCACCCAATCCTTGTTGACAGGAAGAGCCACAGCCTCGTTTTAATTTGTCTCTGTAGAGTTTGTAGGACTTACACATGATGGGCAATGCGCTGCGTGGTTACTGTCGATGGTCCAGAATTGGTGGAGGTCAAGTCGATTTGGTGCGGGCGGTTGCTCGCTAAAAGGCGCTAGTCTACTTTCAGTCTTCCAAAGCTTGGCATGGATCTGCAAAAAGAACAACTGCGTTCGAAGCACGAGCGCCCATTTCAAGGCAACATCGACTGCAACCCATCGACTAATTCTCGACTTACCAAAGCTCACTACTCAAAGTCTCCGAGCATTTTCAATCGACCTTGGCGTGGCTGTGAAAAGGTCTTGCGACGAGCCCCTCTTCCAAGGCCTGTGCGCCTTTCAACGCGATGCGATTATCGTCCAGTCCTCCGACCACCTTCACCTCCCTCATCCTCCTTCTCACACCTTTAGCCGCAACCATATCGATAGACTGCGAGAACGTACGAGTAGACGGCAAGTCGTTCAACCTCATCGAATTAGATGGTCCACACTCGCTTTATAGGGTGCTGGAACACCCGAACAGCATAAAGAATACAACCTTTACACTTGACATCTGTCGACCTCTACAAAAGACCAAAGGCGTACCGAAAGATGAAGATTGCCCCAATAGTTCAAGAGGTAAAATCCATCGGCCTAGCTCTGTCACATGAGAGCATATCTTCTGTGGCAGTAAATTGGAGCTAATGTTGGTGTTCGCGAAGTTTGTGCCATCGAAAGACTAACGAACAAAGTTGAGAACATTACAACAATTACAGATACAATACCAATCGCGGGCGAGTTCTCACATTCGATTGGGGGACCCCTTGATCCAGTATGGGTCCGCTTGAAAGGGTCGGAGTCTTCTGCAGATCGGGCAAAAGAGGGCATCCGACTAACGATGAACGGGGGCAAATACGAAGGAAAGAAGCAAAAAGCGATTGTGGAATTCCTCTGCAACACCAACAGCGAAGAAAAGCGAAGGGATATCACGGTAGCGGCAGAGGAAGATGGTCAAGATGGAGAAGAGGTTGATGACGAACATGGTGGGAAATTGAAGCTTCTTAGCTGGGAGGACGAGGAAGATACCAAAGTTTTGAGACTTGAGTGGAACACGAAACATGCCTGTGAGGATGCGGAGGAGAAGAATGGGTCCTCGAGTGGAAGCTGGGGATTCTTCACTTGGTTCATTCTCATGTGAGTACTTTCTTGAGTGAGTAACGTTGGGCCGCTTACTGACGTGTCATTCGAAGTGTTTTCATGGGAGTCGCAGCGTACCTCATCTTCGGCTCCTGGCTCAACTACAACCGTCATTCGGCTCGCGGTTGGGACCTTCTTCCTCATTCAGAGACACTTCGCGACATCCCATACCTCTTCAGGGACTGGATGAGAAGGGTTGTCAACACCATTCAAGGAGGTGGATCAAGAGGAGGCTACAGTGCCGTTTAGAGCGGATGGTGTCGATACATTTATACATTCTTGTCAATGTCATTAGCATCGGAGTGTGTGTGGGTATATCTGAGCAGATTTATCTAGGGGCCTACAAGGCCAGAATTGGCATTTTCAAATTGTGACTATCAGTGTACAAATTCCCTTGTTCACAACCACTCCTTCTTCATATCTTCAAGGCTCTCTCCTTCCGAGCAGTCTACATGCTCCTTCACGCATCTGCGAATCGCACTCTCGACCGTCTCAGCCCCTTCCAGCAGATCCAGCCAGCAGCTGCTGACGCTCTCGTCCTCCAGCAATGCCATGGCAATCCTAGCGACATCGCCTCTCCTGACCTTCCCTTTCGCTGCAGTCTTCCCAAGCGCCACCTTCCCCTCCCCCTCTTGCTCAGTCAGATTCCCCGGCCTCAACGAAATCCCAGCAAACCCAGACCCACGCTTCGCCGACAGAGCAGTCAGACACTCATCCGCAGCAATCTTGGCAGGATAATAATTCTTGAGCACACCATTATTAGTTTCTTGGGTGGCAATCCAATCAGCCTCACTCCACCACGGCGCCTTCTCCCTCCTCGAACCAACGTACGAAATGAGGAGAAATTTTGAGACGCTCGGTGTGGCCGTCGCTGCTTTGATGAAGGCAGTGCAGGCATCTCGATCGATAGCCAATGTCCGTTCAGGTCCGCCCTTGCCGCCAGCACCGGCCGAGAAGACGATATAAGTGGGTTTGGCGGAGTCGATAATGGATTGGGCTTGCGATTGGGATTTGATATCTTCGATACTGGAGACTAGGACATCGATTTTGCCGGGCTGGTTCTTGCCGAGGGCTGTGATGGTGGGGTTTTGGGCCGGGTCGCGGATTAGGCTGGTGACTTGCCAGGAACGGGAAAGGACAAGAGGGGTTAGAAGTTGGGAGATTTTACCATGACCGCCGATGAGGAGGACGCGAGGGGCCATGGTTTATTATCTGTACGGGGCTTTCGTAGGAGAGCTTTTGTGTAGTAGGGAGCTCAATGACAACAGCGGATGTATTTGCAATAGATACTCCTTAGATGTGGGATATAGCAGAACTTGTCTGATAAACAAATTGGCCAAGCACAAAGAGCAAAAGAACCTTCATATTTCTATTTGTAGTTGTTTCAACCGTTTCATATGACATCGCTGCTCGGCTTTAAGGAAGCATCTCCGCACGCTTTGTATGCACTGAAGCCGCATCCTCCGCAGACACATCAACGATATGGAAAGCAGCATTGAAGAGCATTGTAAGTGTGGAAAAATTGGCTTCAAACTTGAATTTCGGCATGACAATGGAAATGCAGCTATGGAGCTTGACGATGATGCAATCTGTGAAGTTGAAGGACGAAGGCCTGCCAAGGGAGCCTCGAACTTGTATAAATAAACAGGTTAGCTGCTTGTTTATACATCTCCGTCTCTGTCCATACTTTCAGCTCGCCTTGGCTGCATCTTCCCTCATGTATGGTGAACCAATGAGGTGTATGAGCTTGCTGGCTTCTATGTCACAACATTGTCACGAAAAAGGTCGTTGGCGATAGTCCTAACTTGCAAGCCTGGATAATCATCTCAAGAACAAATCTGCTGTACAGAGTGGATGGATACACGACAGGCTTGCCATGTACCCTACTCCCGTCTGACAAAATGACGGCCAAAAAGAGAGATCACGGGATGGGCGCGTGCTGAACGCGTTGCCACTAGCAAATAATCATGACTTCACAAACTCCCTCGTCCTGTCTTTCTTCGGCTTCTTCCAAACTTCACCGCTTTTCCGGCTCCACAAAGCAACGCTAACGTCCACTTGCTTTGCTTGCAAAACAGGCTAGAGGCTTTCTGCTACCCCTGGCTAGCAGCCTCATCGACTGGGGAACGCTAAATCTTACACTACGGAAGGCTGAGCTTTTGCTTCCCCGAAAGTAATTGAGGACGTCTATTGGCCATCTCACATCATACAACTCCACATTGTGATGAATCTTCGTCACCACTCAAGATATGCAGTATGGTCAAATGCTCTAGCATCCGGCATTTCGAATTCGATAGTGAATCACATCAATCATTTCACCATCTTGATGATGCATTTCTTGACTTGTTGCACAATATCCATCGTCATTGAAAGCTCTACCTCGTCACTTCTCTCCCAAAAGAGGAGGGTTCAGGCTGTTTGGTGTCACACCGCTGTGGATCCCTAGCCATTACCACGGTAATGCCACCTTTAGTGTCATGCTGATAGCCAAACCACGTGGGGAAAACGTCATGGCCGGCTGGACCTAGTCATTACCTCTTTACACTCGAAGTTAGACTGTTGACATGTTGATGTAATGGCATATTGGTGTCGGCAAGGGGCATTACCTCAATGCGTCCCAAGGGAATACATAAACCTCCAGCTGCCCTTGGTGCTTTCTTCTTTCGAATTAAATCATCCAATCATCAAACCTCATTTGATACTCAACATCTTCAATCAACAACCTCAATCTCAAGATTTTCAACACCTTCAAAATGAATGCAGGAAATGTCGTCGGTGGCCACAAGGCTAATCTCAACAACCCAAGCACGCCGCTCTCACTCCCATTCCCAATGCAAGCAGACTAACGATCGATCAGACACCTCCGAAGAGTCCAAGCAGCATTCCAAGGAAGTTCTAGACCAGGAGTATAATGGAGGAAACATCGAAAAGGACAGCGGTGACAAGAATCCCCAGAACGTTGCTGGTGGTCTTAAGGCGTGAGTTCTCGCCGCTTTTTGTTTATTTTTTTTCCATTGATCTAACGCTATCGAAGCACTACCAAGAATCCCAACGTGTCACAGGAGGCCAAGGAGAATGCCCAGGAGCGTCTCAAGGAGATGGGCCAGTAGGCTAGGCATCCAACATGATGGAAAATGGTGATAAGGGCTTGTTTGCATGGAAGAACATAGGCTTTAAGCTATATTGTCAAGGATAAATACATGAAATATTTTGACACCGAATACTTAAGCTGCATTTTGTTTTTCGTAACGCATTTCTGTGAACTGTTTTCCCGTGATCGATTGACTTGAAGTTTCCATCGGCACTTGACAGCCCATTAAATATTTCGTCCTGTTCTTAGTCCAGGCTGGCCTGTCCTGGCTTGGCATGTCTTAGCCTGGTTTGCACTTATGCACTCCTCTCAATGGATAGAATAATAATCTTTGCACCTCATGGCACCTCATGGCACCTCATGAGTTCTGTAAGCATAACAAGTAGGCCGGGAAATGTCAATTATCCCTTGATCCTCGGGTAAGTACCAGCCCACTATGCAGTAGTGTCGGGTACTTCCAGGTAATAGTTGCACGATATTGATTCTATCTGTCTCATCCTGCCGTTGGTTCCGGGTGAAATACACAATTCTTAAGTTGTAATACTACCTGAAACATACATTATTTTTCGTACCGCAATTCTGTTATAGATTGCTATGATTCATTTGAACCACGATGCTTTTCGATGGCTTTGTCTTTTTTAAGGCAAGTCCACTCAAGAAGGATATTTTGTGGGCTAGGAAATCATTGATATCAACACAGATACTTAATTGACGGACTTCTTGCTTAGTCTGCCATGACGGACGTTATAGAGTCGATCAAAAGCTTTCGTGGACAGGAAATTGTCAAACCTGTTACCGCTGTATGGGAGGATGTCGTTTACAAGCACGGGATTGTCATAGCTCCTGGAGAAATCGTTCATCTACAATCCGCCGACCTGCTGAAAAAGCCTTGCTTGTTCTGCATGGAAAACAAACTTGATAAACGAAGATATGGAGCGCTTTATAATGAATGGGAAAGATACCTGAAAGGTGCTGAAAGCGGATGCAGCAGGTGTCTGCTTTGGTGGGCTGGGGTTCTGAAGCTGATGGACATGAAAGGGGTGCGTCTTGACAAATTTCGAACGCCTCATACCAAGGAATTTTTTGAGGATTTCCAAAAGGCGGAAGTGAATTGGCTCCATCTTAGGTTCTTTACGAAGTTTGATCAACGTCCATGTTCAAATTCTATGGTGGGGACTCATCGCACTCTGGATGGCACACGACGGTCGCGAGTCGATAGCATTGTCGTCGAATGGTTACGAGACTGCGTTGAGAAGCATGACTGTCAGGGGGACACGGCAACGTTGCCAAGTCGGGTGCTCGATATTAGCCAATCTTCCAAAAGTGGCATATCTCTATACGTAACCGATCATGAGATCGAGCCTTACGCGGCGCTAAGTCATTGCTGGGGTGGAGAAGTGCCGATGAAGACGACAATTTTAAATTACGAAGCTCAGCAAAATCACATTGCTGTGGATGACTTGCCTCAGAATTTCAAGGATGCTATTGAGGTTACTCGCAAATTGGGACTTCGTTATCTTTGGATTGATGCTCTCTGTATCATACAGGATGATCTGTCTGATTGGGAAGTGGAGTCACGAGAAATGTCGAGTATCTATGGTGATGCGCACCTTGTCATCGGCGCAGATGGTGCTAAGAGTACAAAAGAGGGGTTCTTACGCGATTCACCTGAGTTCAATTCTATGCACGCAGATGAAAAATCAGCACCTGTTGCTGTCGTCGATGACGAACAGGCTGATGTGTACGTATTCGAGTGCCCCGAGCACTGGGACACCTGCTCCTTGTTGGACAAGGCAATGAGAAGTAAGCAGTATGAAGATATAGTTGAGAATCCTCTCTCACAGCGAGCTTGGACCTTTCAAGAACAGCTTCTGGCCCGCAGGATGGTTCACTTTCGAAACCGGGTAGTGCAGATTTATGCAGCCACATCCGCAGAATATAACGTCAAGTCTGAGGTATGTAGATCTAGAGAGCACGATATATCATTCTACCTTTTCAAGCTCTGTCTCTAAACTCTCTCACAGAAACAACAGTTCACCGCTCCTCATAGGTAATCCTTTCATCTATGCCAGTCACCCCGGAGCTCGCAAATTCTACAGCTGCTTTGCATACAATTCAGTTGCGCCATGGCTTCAGAAAGGGTGTATACGTGAACTTACATACATCCCGAACTTCGGAGTTCCGATTGCCGTTTTCGATCGTGAAAGGGTGCAGGGCCGCTTTGAAAGGAGTAAGGAAAGAGCATTAGGAGAACACTGGGTGCAGCAAGGGAGCAAGTGTCGAGGGAGCATGGGAAAGGAAAGAGGTGAGGGAGGGAGCAAAAGCACGAAGTGGGCTTTAGTGTGGGAATAATGCTGGTGTACCATACGTTGAAATTCAATGATACTAAATATGTATTATTATATATATTATTGCTTGTTCATTGAGCGGAGAATGACAACCTTTGCGCTGAACCCGAAGCCAATGCAATGCAAAACAGGTACATTGAAGAGATAAAGAGCCGTACTGGTCTCAAATTTCTGATTTGTAGACTAGGTCCATAGCAAAAAAACTGTCAAATTCTATATGTCCCAAGCATCTATGACCGCTGGCACGTGCTAAGATGCTGATATAGTAAAGTCGTAAAAGTCATCGCTTTGTGCGCCTCTCCTCTTTATACAAACATCATCACATCATCCCCTCTCACTCATAGAGATCCATATCCCCCGTCCCATCCTCCAGCAATCCCACAGCTTCATCCTCCGCCTCGTCCTCATCAACCATAGCATCTTCATCTTCAGCATCGCTATCTCCATGATTCGGCAACACCGTAACCCTACCATCCTCCATCACCACTCTTGCATTTTCCCCATCCGTAATTCCACCTCTCAAGATGAGCACCGCAAGTCTGTTCAGTACCTCCTTCTCAATCAGGCGAGCAAGTGGACGAGCACCATAGGCAGGCGAGTAGCCAGCACTGCCGAGATAGTCTTTGACCTCGTCTGTGCACTGGATTCTGACCTTACGGTCATTGGACTGCAGACGCTTTTGTATCTCATCGAGACGCACATCCACAATCTTACGGATTTCTTTCCTGGTAAGGCGGTTAAAGATGACGATGCTGGAGATTCGGTTGAGGAACTCGGGTAGAAAATAGTTCCGTAAGCTGGTCATGACCATCTCGCGAGTCGTGGCGTCAATCCTGCCGTCAGGTGCGTTTTGACGAGCAAGGTATTCGGCGCCTAAATTGGATGTCATGACAACTATGCAATTACGCGCATCAACAATACGGCCTTGACCGTCCGTGATGCGGCCGTCATCCATGAGCTGGAGCATGACGGTCAGCACCTCTTTCGCAGCTTTCTCCACTTCGTCGAAGAGGAGGATGGAGAAAGGTCGCCGACGTAGAGCTTCGGTGAGCTGACCGCCAGCGTCGTGACCGACATAGCCTGGTGGTGCACCAATCATGCGAGAAAGCGAGTGTCGTTCTTGGTACTCGGACATGTCGAAGCGGATCATGGATTTGGCATCATCGAAGAGGAATTCGGCCAGGGCTTTCGTAAGCAGTGTCTTTCCTGTACCTGAGGGACCGCAAAAGAGGAATGATGGTGGCTGGTTGGGATTGCTGAGGCCAGATCTCTGGAGACGAATTGCATTCGAGACAGACGTAACTGCTTCTTTCTGTCCCACGACAATCTTGCCGAGGTGCTTCTCCATTTGCAACAGCTTATCCTTTTCAGTCGTGCGTAGTCGCGTTACTGGAATGCCGGTCCAGCGAGCAACAATCTCGTTAATCTGATCCGGCCCAACAGAATCAGTGAGCAGAGCTTCTCCACTCTGGGTACCACCGAGGCTGTACTGCTCTGCGTCCGAACGGGCACGCTCTTGTTCAAGCTGCTCAATACGAGCTTTTGTGTCGGGCATAGCGTAGTAGAGGAGATCTGACGCTGTCTGAAGGTCCTTCATTCTCTCGGCCTCTTCTTGCTTGACTTTGAGCTGGTCATACTTGATTTTAGCCTCTTGGATGTCTTTGCTGCGCTGCTTCTCGCTTTCATATTTCTCACGCATTGGCTTTAGGTCTTCCTCAACATTTGCTGCTTCTTGCTGTGCTTGACCAAGCCGAGCACGAGCAGATTCGTCCTTTTCACGCTCTAATGCGTGAATCTCGATCTGTAGCTGTCGTAGTTTGCGCTCCATAGTGTCCAGTGCTTCCGGTTGAGACTCACGAGTCACTCGTACGGCAGCTGCAGCCTCATCAATCAGGTCGACCGCGGAATCTGGTAGCCTTCGAGCTGTCAGGTATCGAGCAGCAAGAGTGGCTGCTGCGACAATAGCACCGTCTAGGATGTTGACGCCGTGATGGACTTCATATTTCTCCTTCAGTCCACGTAAGATAGACACAGTCTCGGGTATGGTCGGTTCCTTCACCAGTACTTGCTGAAACCTCCGCTCGAACGCCTGATCCTTCTCAATGTATTTTCGGTATTCTGCAAGTGTTGTAGCGCCAATGCAATGCAGCTGACCCCTTGCAAGCATGGGCTTGAGTAGATTGGCCGCATCCATTCCGCCTTCACCGCTTGAGCCGGCACCCATCAGCAGGTGCATTTCGTCGACAAATAAGACAATCATCTCTTTCGATTCTTCGATCTCCTTCAAAACTCCTTTAATTCTCTCCTCGAATTCTCCTCGATATTTGCTTCCAGCCACGAGTGATCCTACATCAAGTGACAGAAGCTTGCAAGCTGCAAGATTGGCTGGAACGTCTGCGTTGACGATTCGTGACGCAAGGCCCTCGACAACTGTAGTCTTGCCCACACCAGGCTCCCCAATCAAAACCGGGTTATTCTTTGTCCGCCTCGACAATATCCGAATGACTCTCCTGATCTCCTCTTCTCTTCCGATAACCGGATCAATCTTCCCCTCCCTCGCCATGGAAGTCATGTCAATAGTGAACTTTTTCAAATTTTCATTCTCCTGCTCCGCATCCGCCGTCTTTGAATCTACCCTTTTCGTCCCTCGAATCTGTTGAATTGCACTATCGATCAATTTCGTATTGGGTATATTCGAATCTGCCAAACATCTTTGAATCGAGGAGTCTTGAGATAGTGCTTGTATAAGATGGTCAATTGCAATATAACTATCCTTCTGAGTCTTCGACAATTCACTTGCAGACCTCAGCACCTTGGAAAATTGTGGCGATATCGAGACGTGCTCTGGTGGAGGATCCTGGCTCGGTAATCTGACCAAAGCCTTCTTCATGGCTCGATCAAGTTGCTGGGGGTCGCCATGCGCGCGGTCGACCACTTGACGAAACAAAGGAGCGGACCCGGAGGTATGTGTAGCGTTCATGGACTGTTGCTGATCTTTAGACTCGTCAACGGGTGGATCGAGGAGGGAAACAGCGAGGTGAAGAGGGAGGATCTGAGAGTGGGAGTATTGTTGGGCGAGTTCGTGGGCGTCGGCCAAGGCCTTTTGGGCCCTATCTGTGAAGTTCATGCCAGACGCCATATTGATGCGTGAACGCCTGGGAGATCAGAAGTAGAATTTGATGGAATGAATGGGCGACTGATTGTTTAAGAGGGCGATGAGATGTAAAGGTTGTATGCTGGGTTTTCGTGCAACGCGAGTAAACTTGAATTACTTTGAGTAACAAATGAGATTATCTTCGAGTCAAGTCATTAAGTCGTCAAGTCGTGAATGTACTGGAGACCGCCTATGTTGTTGCGGGAAATGAGTGATGCTATGCTCGCACGTTCTAGAAGTTGGCACACGCTTCGAGATGCTTCCCCCACGTTCGGCAGACGCTAGCGCGGATCACCCTCACTTGGAGTTTGGGTCATATTGCAGCCTTGCAGGTTCCGAGCATGCTCCATCAGAGCGTGGGCTGGTGTTTTGTCGACAAGAGAATCCTCTGATGTGTTCAAGCTGATACTAACTTTATGAGTTCAGTCTGTTTCACTCGGTTTTCTCAGAAGACATTTCAGGTACTGCATGTCTAGTCCTTGAAAACGAAGCATTTATCTTCGGAATTTGATCTATAATATATAGCAATCATCCTCCGATCATACCGTCGTATTGAGTCCGCTTGACTCCTTGCCCTAATTTGCCTTTTCTCGCCATAGAATGCCGCCGTTGCAAAACCGCTACAAATGCCACTCCAAGAAAGCACATATTTATATTAAATTCGATGTCGGGTATGAAGTCTTCCAGAACTCCTAATGCGCCCAAAACAATGCTGGTCATTGAGTTCTTCTATTCGGGTTCAACGTTTGGTGGCCGATTGTTCTCTTCTGCGAACTTTTCTCTCTCTTCCGTTTCCTTGATCTTTCTCTCTTCTTCCTTTTTCGACGAGTCAGTCTTCCACTGCCATATCCATTCCTGGGGATCGCCGGCTGTGTTCCTATTTGCATTGACTCTCGCAGAGACCTGAATACCATTGCCAGCAACAATCTTCTCTTCGGTTACCTCGTGACCAAAAGACTGCCCACCCCCTGTGTGTTGTATGTTGGATTTCGACTCGGCCATGCTTATAATCTGTGGCCATACGGATAGACATGCAAGCTTAGGGTCGTTCTCGCAATGACTCCACATCTTGAGATCGATAGGGGAGTTTGCTTCCCTAAAGTGCTGTTCAAATTTTCGAGCTCCCTGGAGACTCATGGCATATCCGGTCGTGCAGACGGTCTTTCGCATCTGGAAAACTATACGTTTTCCCGGTGGTCGATGACCTTCCGATGGCCTGGAAGCGAAGTCCCACGCATGTTCTTCGTCAGGAGCAGAAGTATCATTGAAAGCGTAGATTCGACCGTTTCCATCCGCCGTAGTACCGCAATGCCCTATCCACATAAGATCCCAATTATCTCCATATGGACTCAGGTCTTGCGCAAGGTCCTTGGCGTGCTTGGATCCATCAAACGGCCAGTCAGCGATCGATTTGACTGCATCAGTCATTCCTTCCATTGAATCCCTAATTCGCAAGTCCCAATCGACATCGCTCTCCATTATGATAGCTGATGAGATGTTTTCATGGATCATCCTGTCATGAGACTTAGCAATGTTCAGTACACCCCAAGTCGACTACAAATGCTCACTTTCTCCATGTTCTGACATGAGACATCAGGCAGCCCAGCTCACCTTCCTTTGGCACCCAATCGTTTGTTCCCCACCACTAGAACCCAGTCAGTATTGGTGTTGTAGGCTAACCAGATACGAATTGAACGTACCTTAGGATAATCCGACTGAGGTATCTGTCTATCTCGAATAGCATCAAGAACTGTGATCGTGAGGTTGGTTGCATTGGCCGCAGCGACCACTGGGGCTCTCCGGTCCCCTCGTTCAGGCAAAGAAAGAATGAAGATATCTTGGAACTATCACACGTGTCAATCAACTGTTCGTCTTCTCCGCGTGAGGTTGACGTACCCCTAGTGTAGAATTCCTGGCGGGATTGCTGTCAACAATAGGAAGCGAGCTTCCACCTGCGATATGCGAACAAACATCGTATATTATGTTTTTCCAGAAGAGGAGGAAGACAAGAATCAGGAAGACAAGGAGGGCTTTTGGATTCTTCGAGTGGAGATTTCTTGCTCTGTCTTGGAGATTGGATGGGAGTTGATATTGTTGATGAAGTTGTGGAAGCTGAACATTGCGGAGATATGGGCCAATTTGGATAGACTGTAGAGACTGTAGATGTTGCGGCAGGCTTGCCAGTGTTTCTTTTACGTAGGCAGACATGTTGATGAAATGAAGGGCACCATCCAAGGTGTTCTTATGGGAAGACTTCTCCCCCTTGGACTGTGGTGAAGAATGGAAGAGCCCCCCCCTGCGCTGACTGTATGGGGGTGAATGATCTTGGCACTTTAGCCGCAATTGTCTGTCTGTATCGGAAAGGGAAATTTGGCCTTGAAGATCGACCTCTAGTGCCCGCCAAAGCCTTATTCTAATTCTATTGCTCAAATCGTTTTTGCAGCAAGGAGGAGCACATACCTTGTTATATCATTATTACTTTTTCTGTGTTGCTTTTGGCGAAAAAAAGGATGAATAAAGATAAGCTTGATGGGAGGATTGAGGGAATCCTGTCGGCTGAGTGAGCGGGTGTCGAGGAGTTTGTTTCGTCGTGAAACATGTTGGCCCCTCCGCCGCATTACGCATCGCTTGTCCAGGGGGTCCTTCCGCCTTCAAAGCCGCATGACAACATCCTTCCTACCATATCATCCATAATTAGATACCTCAGATACTGTCAATCCTAGGAGTGGAAATGTCAAGAGTATATTGCTGTCGCCGAGACGTCTTGGGGACGGCTTATTTCAATATACTACTTCCCGTTCAGAGGACACACGGGCTCGTTCAGGTGAGCAGGACATTTTGATCTCAGTAGATTGGTGACGATACCGATTAATGCTACTAAACAACATTTTCAAGCTGAAGCTGCTCACGACAGTTTGACTTTAATCCACTCGCCAGTCGACTCCCTTACCCTCACTGCCCCTCTCCCTTTGGTCTGATAAGCCCCTCCGTCTCTCCCTCCTTTTCCTTCTCCGCAAAATCGGGTCTCGGAATCTCACATCCCTCCACCGTCCTCCCGTACATGATTCCACCCAGCCTAGAAACTGGTCTCAAGATCCCCGGATCGACAATATTCCTCTCTTCATTGATCGCATCCTCCCTTACCCAAAACCTCACTCCCTCGATAATCGCCAGCACCCCCGTCTTCTTCCCTGGGGTCTGCCTCGACTCAAACTCCTGCGTTGACATTAATTTCCCTTCAATAGAGAAGACAGCTTCTTTTACCCGAGAAGGGGTAACGGAGGTACTCGGGGCGGGTGTTAGACCGGAGAGAGCCCATTCGGAGGTGCCGTAGGGAGCATTTATGGAGGTTGAATTGGCGGCTTCGATGTAGTGTTCCGAGATGATGTTAATGGTACACTCGTTGGTAGCTGCTAGATTTCGAAGAGTATCTTTTGCGTTGGAGAATCCTCCAGCAAACCCAACAGTGAAGAGGGGCGGGTCGTGATTGATTACTTGGGTGTAAGAAAAGGGGGCGAGGTTCGTAGATTTGCCTTTTTGAAAGGTGTTAATTGGGTACACGGCAACAACAGAGATGATGGGAGCAGTCGTTCGGGCTGATGCGCACCGTCTTCAGATCTTGTGCTCAAAAAGCCAATTGGTCTTGGTATGATACCACTAATCAACAACTTGTAATTGAATACTGCCGGCCTTCCCTCCTCATATGGATCTATCTCCACATGCTTCTTCTTCAGACTCTCCCCACCATCATTCGCACCTTGTCCAAGCTTCCATCCAGGCTGCTTAGTCTTCGTGAAATGCCATTCATTCTCCTCTGACCAATCCGGCCGTGAAGCTTCCACTTTCTTGAAATCCGGATGTGGGTTTCGCTGTACGGTCTTCTCTTGATCGAAACGTTGTTCGTGCCCTGAGGGATCCTCTTTCATTTGCTCGTGGTCGCCGAAGTTGGAGGGCATTGTGGTGTAGAGAAGGCTTCGCAGAAGTTGAGGAGAGACCCTGAAGATTTTGTATGGCTGTAAAGTGGGATATGCTCTTACTTTTGAGCATTAGGTCCTTGGGGGTTAAAGGGCAGTTGTTGCAGGAGCCGAGCGTCTATCCGATCATTACTCCCTACGTCATCGCTCTTCTTCGTTGTCATTGGTCGATTGCAAGCAGCGTAAGCCTGTGTTGCTTGCATTTTGCTTCCAAAATTTAGCGGAGGATCATTCTAAAGCTCCGATGGGCGATGATGGAGGAGCGGGAAAGTTAGAATGGAGAAAAGGAGACGTTCTTGAGCTTCCTCTTTGGGCTTATCGATAAGGCTTCCATGTGGGGGTTGTTTACTTTCGAATGTCAATGTTGCAGAGATCTTCTACCTCTCCCGCAAGTACATTTCAGAGAGCAAAATCTGTTGGAAGAGGTTGTTCATATCGTTCTTAGATGTTTCTGAGACCCTCTCCAATATGACGAAGCCGGATTACGAGACATACAAGCTCGGAGACTGGGAACTCCAATGCGGTGCCATCCTCCGTGACGCTCACATTGCCTACAAGACTTTTGGAGACCCCAAATCTCCAGCAATAGTCTATCCAACCTGGTATTCAGGATGTCAGCATCTCTGACCATTTCCATTGGCCTTCACCTGACAGTTGAACAGCAATATCGGATAATGTCTGGCTGATAGGCGAGGACAAGACACTCGATCCAAACAAGGTAGATGAGATCCCCAAGAAGAATTGCCCTTGTATTCGAGTCCACTGATAGCATAAAGTATTTCATCATTGTCCCCGCCCTTTTCGGCAACGGTCAATCCACTTCTCCCTCAAACACCTCATACCCTCACCCCTTCCCTAAAGTCTCCTTCTACGATAATGTCCGCGCCCAACACGCTCTCATAACCCAGCACTTCGAGATATCACACCTCCATGCAGTTCTCGGCTGGTCTATGGGCGCGGGTCAAACGTTCCAATGGGTCACTCAATTCCCCAATATGATGGATTTCGCGGTCCCCTTCTGTGGCTCAGCGAAGACCAGTTTGCACAACCAGGTCTTCTTAGAAGGTGTGAAGAGTGCGCTTTTGGCTGCGAAAGGAATACCGAGTGGGGGTGTGATGGAGGGAGGTGTGAAGGGTGAGGGGGCGGACGCGAAGAGGGTCTGGAGCGAGGAAGAGAAGATGACCGGGCTAAAGGCTCTCGGGAGGGTTTATGCTGGGTGGTGAGTGCCTTTGTGTCCAAGCCTATCGCGTGATGGCGATTGCTGACAAGATTTCTGGTCCAGGGGTTTCAGTCAGGCTTTCTACCGGGAGAAGCTGCATGAAACGCACTATGGCTTTAAAGATCTTGAGTCATTCATGATCGGCTTCTGGGAAGGTTGGGCTTGCTCCAAAGGTATTTCATTACCCCTATCACCATTGCCTTTGCCAGGATCATTCAAATCCTCAATCCAAGCTGACAAGAATCGTAGACCCAGAGAATATGCTCGTGATGCTCCAGACATGGCAAAGCGGTGACTGCTCACAGCAGGAGCCATTCAATGGCAATTTCGAGAAGGCAATGGCAAGCATCAAAGCCAAGGTTCTCGTCCTACCCTCGAAGACCGATTTATATTTCCCACCCGAGGACTCGGAGTATGAAGTTCTAAACATGAAGCCTGGGTTAGGTACACTGGCAGAGTTTCCATCGATATGGGGTCACTGGGCTGGAGGGCCGGGTGATAGCAAGGCGGATTTGAAATGGTTGGACGATCATTTGAGTACATTCTTGACGAAGGGAGAGATAAGCTAGAGGACGCGGAAAACAACGTATGTACTGTAGATCTGGTAGCCTTCTCGCGATCGAACTTTTCGGGCTAGAGTATCCTGGCAAAGTCAGGGGGAGGGGTCATGTTTTTGCTGGGTCCGTGGACCCCGAAAATATTTTCAATTAGTCTATGTACAAGAAGAAAAGCTATGGTTCTCTATGAATTGCACACTATTTTTTTGTATGAGACGAGTCTTTCGTGGCTTGATCTGTGCAGCCTAAATATGTCAGCAACATATGCAACATTTTTCAAAATTCTAGCAAGGTTCGTTAGAAGGAAGGTTCTGACTGTTGGTCCCATCTCCAAGTTTTGTGAGGTTCTCATGGTCGTTTTGAGCTGCGCGGGCTACAAACCGGGGCAGCAGCAACACGTGAGCACAAAGTCGGTACTTCTTTGGTGAGTACCGAATCTTCCAAGCTGACATGTAATATTAGTGGACCTGGGGATACTATCCCTTCTTAGTCTGGTGGATTCTGACCAGGGCCTAGGCTTTGCTTACGACCGGATTTGTGGTCGGAATGTGGCTGCACCATTTCAGCGCTCTTGATATGGGTAAAATAAGAGCGTGTTGAACGTAACTGGTGTCGTCTGTCAGTCAGGCGCCCGGGACTGGTTCCGGCACTTGTTCGTCTGATCGTCGCCTTTTGACGACGTTCTGCTGTTCGATATTCCCCTGTGCGCAATCGAGGACCTTGGTCAGCAATCCCAAGCATCATCGCAAGCACCCTTGGTTAGCAGTGTAGGCTGGTTGACGGGAAGAGATCGTCATGGTAACTCCTCAATAAGAAACTCATCTCGATACATACCTCTGATCCAATAGCATCAATGTTCCTCTTCTTGGCGCTGACTTTCTTCTTTGGCCTCGCCGGCTTTACTTCTCCGCGGGAAAAGACATCGTCAGGTAAATCGTAGCTAGCGGAGTAATGTCAGCAATGTAGAGCGAAATGAGGCTGGCAGGAAAGTAAATTCTAACTTTCGAGTATGCACAATGAACAGAGAGTTTAGTTCACGATTATAACCTTGCCAACGCAGGCACATCGCCCTGAATTCTGCCGTTTGGTATGAGATATCCAGCCGCTTTGCATCTGCCCCAAGTTAGCGAGAGCATCTTTTCGATAGTAGGTACTAACCTTGGCTAATCTCGAGTCCGACGTAGTAGGTTGTGGTGTATATGGTCTGCGACGCATCTCCATTTGCCGCGAGCTCAGCATTTTCGTGAGGCATTACCATCCCGTCGGCATCTCCTTGGGCTACGGCAGCGTGTTTAGGATCCTTAACAGCATCTGTCGTCTCAGTCTTCGTGTCGGTGGCCTGATGTGTGAGATCACCATTAAGGACAGCGTTGACGTCATCCTCATTATGGCAGTGATGAACTCGGTGGAACCCTTTGTTGAATGGTCGAGCCACTGCGATTGATTCCTGGGTCTCGAGGCTCGCAACGAGGAGTCGAACTTTCGACTCCACCAGACCGGACCAAACGTGTTGAGCATCTTTTGTTCTGCTTGAAGCAATGATGCTAAGATAATATTTGTAGCCATCGGTAAAGAACGTATGCTTGGTGAATAAATCTTTCCATTGCAGCTGGCCCATAAAGATCTTGTCAGTAATATCCTTCCCTCGCTTCAATTCTCGTGTGATGATTTGTTTTGTCGACACCGTAATGTTGTGAGTCGCACACATCGAGGGATAGGCTGGGGTAATGATCGGCATAAGGTGGAACTTGTCTCCAGGATACACGGTAGGGTTCCAGACTCGTACGTGTAAAGGGCCTTCTTCGATCTTCTTTAGAAGAACCGGTTGAGGCCATTTCCAATTGCCGATAAGGAAAAAGAATTTTCCGATGATGACAGAGCCTGTAGCCTGAGGATACAGCTGGCACACACGAGCGACCAACATTGCCCATGCAACACCACCTGGAAACCCCATGACATTGGCATAGATCGCTCGACGCTGAGCCCAGAGTTTGATGCCCCTTAGTGCTGTCCGGAAAGTCTTTTGCTGTGGTACAAGTTCCAAGATCTCGTCGGTCACCCGCGTCCCATTTAATGATCGAAGGTCACTCTCTTCCAAACCTCTGAGTATGCTAGTATCCTTGAGCACGAGGCTGAGCGGTACTGACTGGAGCTCGAGGCGTGCGAAAATTAAATCGATACTGATCCCAGAGAGCTCAAGCTTGATTATAGGTACAAAGGCGTCGGAGACAGGTGTAAGCTCCTGGACAGCATTCGGAGGCGCCAAACGTTTGAGTATGGACGGGACGTACTCGAAGAAATCTTCGCGCACAACATGTTTTGGTACGACGACGAGTGTATCTATGTCAGATCCTTATGGGCATCAGCTTGGCTTCTAACGGATTCAGAAACTTGCGCGCTAACCTGGACCATATACGCCTAGACGATAGCTACCGAACGTGAAAATCTTGCCGCCAGCCGATTCCACTGTAGATTGAGGGAGATTCTTCGTCTTACAAACATGCTTAACAAATTCGCCAACGACCTTTTGAATGAGCTGGAGGGCTTGCTTCCTGACTTCTAAGTCAGCCACGGTGTATGCTTGAGTCTGTAGAATGCCATACCTCTTCTCGGTCTCCTCCACGCTTTCAAAGTTGTTCTGGGCCTTTAGCTCTGCAATGAGAGCGTCATTGGCCGCGATCTCTGCATCGGTTGGGAAAGCCTGTGATATAGCCGGCGTTGTACCCCATTGCTTTGACTGGGGAGATGCCATGCTGACCGAAGCCAAGCTTAAGAACCAGGCCAGCTTTCAGTATAGGTTGAATGACCAATTGACTAGATATTAGACAGCAAGGAAGTGTCAAGCATAATGTGAAGCTCTACCCCAGAGGTGATGGCTTCATCGAATTTCGTGCGCAGCAATTCACTATCTTTTCTTCGTAACTCCCTCACACATGATCGTGGGAGGTTAGGAGAGTTTGGAGACATGAAGTATTTATCTTCACTCAGATCGTGGTGAGCCAGACGGCCTTGGTATGTCGAGCCCACGCTAGCTGTATTGGACTGGTTCTACACACCTTCAGCCCGCTCGCTCGCATGTATACATACTGTAAAATTTCCTAATGTTCGACCTTTAGAGCGGCGTATAACTGGCTTCTAGCTACTACCCACTTCATCAGTGTTATTGAAGCTTCATAGAGTAGCTACCTCTTCATGAAGTGGTTTCTGTATGCCTGGCACGAAATACTTATATCATTCCCGCTTTCTAGCTTAATGAGCCCGTTGTACATTGAGCTGAGAAATTGTGTAGATATTGAGTGTCAGATGGAAAAGACAGTGAATACTAGAAATGGTTGTGTAATTAGTCCCTCGCGCGACAAGCTGACAGACGCAACCTGTTCTAGAATCTTAGAAAGCGAGACTGCCTGCAATGGCTTGGATGCGGATCCTAAGCAGACTGTTATACAAGTCGCTATACTTAGGCTCTATTTGACATGTGTTCGTCGCAAAGTCCAAAAAGAAAAGACAACAAGCGTTGACGCTCAGGTCGTTCCGTTCATTTGTTTCCTACTTCTCCGTCTTGGCAAAGAAAACATGCATGACTATGATCAATTTTGGTCAAGTTTCTCGGGATTATATAAAAGAAAAGGCTGATATGTGAATGCGCCATGATTGGATTTGTACCTGACGAAAGGCCCAGTCCTTATCGCAGGTCCAAGTGAAGGGGATATCGGGGCAGAGACAGCTCTCAGTCTCGCGACAAGGTCTTCTAGGTTGATAATGCTGGCTGGATGATCACCGCCAACACTCCAGACTGTGATTGATCGCATCGAATATGTCAATGTCCATGCCCAGACCAACTTCATCGCTCTCGACTTGGGTACCCTGCAGTCCGTCCGGGACGCTATGGCACTCCTCGATGCGAGCACTGAGAGCCTCGATGCATTGATCTAAGATGAGCAAAACATCCCCGAAAGTGGAGATAGCTCGTTGATGATTCTTGACCAAGACATAGGAACATCATACTTTGGGGTATTGCAAGATAATAACGTTATTTCTTGCCGGTACAACGAGGGATATCAAATGTAGTGCTTTAATCTTAGAAAACGTAATAGCTAATATCACTCGAACGGACTAACAGTCACTTTCAGAGCTTTAATCTTCCCACTCTTTTATCTAGCCTACTTTATTACTTGCTCCTGTCCGGCCAGAGTATTATGCCGGATATCTTACCCCAGTATTAACGATGGCGACGTTCAGTATTCTCACGTTCCTGGATAACCTCCCACGAGTCCCATCACAAACAATCAGCATCGATGTTCAAGACCGGCGTTGTTCCATCTGTCATATCACATATCTTGAAGAGAACCCCAAGGGTTACGTCGAACACCCTGTCCGCTTGCCGTGCTCTCACGTCTTTGGTAAAGCTTGCATTGTACGTACCTTTTAAGAGCTATGTCCTACTTGAAACGCGCACATGCAGTCCGATGAATCGTGGCTCGAAGAAACGAGACGTGTGATGCTTTGTAACACACGGCCTAACACAGAAGAGACACGATAGACAAGATATGCTGACTTTACAATGGTTCAGAGTAAATGGCTTAAAAAGGCACCTGCTGGCTGCAATCGGAACACCTGTCCGATTTGCCGTTGCAAGCTCTTCGAAGCATGGCCACCAGCCGCACCACGATCGGAACCAAATAGCCAGCACGTCAACGAATCCGGCTCCTCCTCTCACACACCACAGCAACGTGCCCAAATCAACTCTTACATTGAGACAGTCAACAGAGTGGAACAGCGCTTGAGGAACGCCCGTCCTTCTCTAGGACAGACAATCGATCAAATCGCAGCTGCCATAGCAATGGACAACGAAGACGCATTACCTGGGCGCGCTGGACGACGAGACACTCCTGCACAGTGAGCAATGGTCCCAAGGCTAAAGGTACTGATTTTACAAGTAAGCATATTCGACTTCTTCGATTCCCAACGAACGCAAAATCTCCGCTGACTCTCCCCGCCCCTGCAGTATCGCCGGCTCTTTTCCCACTCTATTCTGGATCCTCAACGATCAAAGTTGTCCTTTGGTGGGCCATTTCCAAGCTGTGACAGCGACGTGTTCTTGGGATGGAGTTCACTGGAAAAAAAGGCAAAATCATCGTACATGGCTTTCAAAGAGAAGGACTACTGAGCAGTGAAAACAGATATTCCTTGACCAGATGACCGCTGTCCTCGCTAATATTAGTGCCAAAGACTATGCAAGTGCCTCTATGCATGGCTTCTGCCTCCTTCCTCGGCAATTCTTCTTTGTGTGAGTGCCGTGCTTGTTTTTGCGGTGGTCTTGCTGCATGATGGCGCTATCGAGCAGAAAATTTCTGTATCGAGGGTCGTTTTCCGTCCTAAGATGAAAAAGGGCAATTCATTCCCCGAAAGTGCCTATTTCAGACCTTGCTTACGTTCCATTGCAGCCGCCTTTGCCTTTCTTGTCTTTTCTTCTTGACTTCGAGAAACGTCAAAGCCGCATAGCCTGGCGCTAGACAAGCTTCAAAGCAAATGATAAGCTGGGTTGCAAAACCTGCGCGTCATACAGCCGCATAAACTCAGAATCTTCGACTCACTCATAGGTTAGCCACACAGACCCTGCACAGTGGCGGGCGTAGGGAGCTTGTCAGGTGATTACTGTCGCTATCAGAGTTTGCCCCTGCAATCGGTCTTGTCGAGAGAGTACCGAGCAGGCTGGGATCGAACTATGAGAGCGTCCGCTGTTTGGGTCGGGCAGCAATACTATCACGAGACGAAGACAGCCCTTTCCATCAAGCAAAGATATCAATTGAGTTTGAGGAAATCGTTTGCTCTGCGGTGCGGCTAATGGGTGCATATGCTCAGTAGAAGCTTATCCAAGTTTGCGGTCGCCGATGCAATGCGTAGATAGCTTGGCTAGAACTTCCCCAGATTCCTTAAGTGTGCAAGGTCTTGAAAGAAGTGAGGAGACTCTTTCCTACGAAACTCCAAAACCTTCACATCCATTCTGTCAGCACTTCAGATACCATCGCGTCCACTATCATCGTCGAAGAAAGAGGATTTCGCACATAATCGATAGCAAGGCTTCATCAGGTAATCATGTACATGTTCCAAGGTAATTTGACTCACTGACGCGTTTCCGTGACAGCTAGTCACCATGCCTGACCGACAATCTGGAACCGTCAAATGGTTCAACGACGAGAAAGGATTCGGTTTCATTACACCAGAATCAGGACCAGATCTTTTTGTGCACTTCCGAGCGATCCAAGGCAATGGCTTCAAGAGCCTGAAAGATGGACAGCATGTTACATTCGTTGCGGTTCAAGGACAGAAGGGGATGCAGGCAGATGAAGTAGTGGCGGAGGGGTGAATACGTTTGAGGGGAATGACGTTGCCTGAGCTCTCTGGTGTTCTCATGGGTCATGTAGAGCTCAGAAAGAGATTTGAGGAACTTTTTGCAATGGAGATGGGCACTTTCCTACAGCGATACTTTCTTCTCTATCCCCTCTGAAATAGGATATTCCTCTGTACCATTCTCTTGAATCATAATAAGACACGGTTCTTAGTCAAAGCGCTGTAACAGCAGGTTCCCAATTAAGCTCAGTGCAGTACGTACTACTATGTTGCGCTGCAGGAAAAGGTTCGGTCGTCGGGTCGGTGCGCATCAAGTCCCGTCATATGATACAGTGCCACGTCCAGAAGCGGCGAAAAGACTCTTGTCATTCGACCAAACTCGAAATCTCAAACGTAGACCTTGCAAAGCAAAACCGTATTTGCGAGGAACCACTTCTCTAAGCGGCGTAGCCCAAAATTCTGGACCTCTCCTGCGGCCTTCGGCACACAAGAAGCTCAATTGTACAGTACATGCGCCGTGGGGTGCTCGCTAGACTGTCCAGAGAATTTGATGCGAATACGTGGGGCTTGCATGGCGCTAGCCTTGGTAATAACCTCTTTGGAAAAATGCCTTCCCAAGAGTCGTCAATGGGTCGCTTTCGTACGCATGATTGTGCTTGATAGGCAAGACTTCAGCTGAAGTGCTCTTCCATCCGGGCGATGGAAACACCTATCTTGAATTTCCGTACGTTGACTTAGCTTGTCGCTACTGAGACCAATTTATGGCTTGTTTGGTCCTGATGGATCCTGATTTGTGCTAGATGATCGTACCCTTCGATGTTTTCTTTTCCTCGAAGTCACCACTAATGTTAAGGAACATCAAGTCACATTTTCCGCTGATGAGGTTACTGCCTCTTTAAAGCCCAAGCAGCTTCAGGACTGTGATAACTCGATCTTGAATGGTGCTATTCAGCTTCGATGCAACTAATAAGATATTATCATGGAATGCCTCATAGCAATGTAGAGACTCTTCGAGGACTATTTGTCTGGGATTGGCTTTACGCCACTGCTCTGGTAGATGTACGAACACATTGCATCGATGGAGAGGTTACGTCATGTTTGATGAGAGGCTTTTTTCCTTATAACCATAGCTATTGGCCGTCACATGTAACATAGAAGCGATAAAATACTTAGGTGGGCGCACATGAAGTGTGCGCACAGGAGATGTCAGTCTGTCAGAGCTTGACACTAGTCGCTGACTAAGCAAGTCTTGGTCTAGTGATTGGTTGAATGACCACCAGCGAATACTGGCTGTTGTGGTTTTGCTTTTCTCTCTTCTCTGGGAAGAAAGAGAAAGTAACTTTCGAGCTTTCTAAATCACTCAAAAGACGACTATCGACTGGAAGTGTTCATGATTGGCTATTTCCCCGAAGAAGAATTACTAAAGCAGCGACCGAGTCTCACGGACGAGAGACTTCATTTGAGATGTTGATAGTAAATAGAGTGGAGGAATTGAGAGTCACCAAACCAAAGAAAGGTTGGTTGTGAGACCCAAGCAATCTCTTTCGCAATCCTCTCTGCGACTCACTGAAAGAGACAAAATAAGTCGTCCAGGATTGACCACGTTTGCCACAAGCCTGCCACCAGACTGATATGCATATTTTATGTTTGGAGGCCGCAAGGAATATAGCCAGAAATACGCCAGATTCAAAACCACGGATGAATTGATACCTGACATAGTAGGCTCAGTGGCTGCTTGGCCACAGGATTTCTGGGCACGCAGACATGCACCACACTTATAAGCTGAGTCTCCGCTCCTCCATCCACGCCCGCTTCCATAACATAGTGACGTGCAAGCAAATCACAGTTGTCGATGCCACTGACTTATTTCAAGCTTATACGTGACATCATTGCATCAAGCACCAGGCCTGGACAGTACAGACCTTAGTAGCGCCGGGATATTTTCGCCTATCTAGGCTAGCTTCATGTCATTACTTTCCACACTGTCATAATCGTAAAAGCTCCTTTTTCTCTCATTGATTGGTCTGGCTCAAAAGATAAATGGAGGCATCAGTTGTATGTTGTCAACCAATGTGGAGATGGCATTTGAAGATGAAAGGCCAGGGGTGGAAGAGATGCAAGCTCGTGTTGAGCGACTTGGCAGAGAAAGACCAGCAGAATTCAGAAATCTGTGGACGGAAATTGGGTTCTGCTTCTCGCTGCTGGCATCAATGGTCATGGCAGTAAGTGTGATTTTCTCTAGGCTTGTCGTATCTTTATCACTGACCACCGTATGGTAGGAGTATTTTGTTAGCGGTTTCAATGTTATTCTTCCCACCCTGGCAACGGCTCTCGACATCCCGACTCAGTCGCAGACCTGGCCAGCAAATGTGTTTTCATTAATTACTGGCGCTTTTCTCCTTCCGTGTGGACGTCTAGTTGACATTCACGGTGGCTATGTCCTGTTCATGGCAGGCTTGATCTGGTATCTCTTGTGGTCATTTGTTGGCGGCTTTAGCCAAAATCAAATAATGATGAACTTCTGTCGCGCCTTGCAAGGTCTAGGTCCAGCTGCCTTCCTCCCAGCTGGCGTGATGCTGCTTGGCAGTATTTACCGACCAGGACCAAGAAAGAATCTAGTATTCAGTCTTTACGGTGCCTGTTCTCCTATTGGCTTTTTTAGTGGTATCTTCGTCGGCGGAATTTGCGGAGAGTATCTTCCTTGGGGCTGGTACTTCTGGATTGGATCAGCCTTGCTATTCCTCACCAGTATTGTTGCCTTCCTCACTGTCCCCTCTGATAGGAAACAACAGCGTTCCCTGGATGTTCGGATGGACTGGCTAGGACTCTTCACTATCGTGCCAGGGTTGATATTGTTAGTGTTCACTATCACTGGCAGCTCCCTTGCTCCGGAGGGCTGGAGAACACCCTATATCTATAGCACCTTCATCCTCGGATGCCTCTTTCTTGCTGGAGCAGTATACCTCGAGGGATGGGTCGCTAGTATGCCACTGTTACCATTAGATATCTTTCAGATCAAGTACATGAAGCCTCTGTGTGTTGCCCTCTTCCTTGCGTATGGCGTCTTCGGCATCTATTTGTTCTACGCTAGCTTTTAGTAAGTATGAGTGGCCATTTCTATACTTTCCTTGCTGATCCCGCCCATAGCATCGAAAAGGTCCTGCACAAGACCTCACTACAGACAGCCGCATGGTACACGCCCATGGCTGTAGGGGGCCTAGTCTTGGCCACCGCTGGCGGCTTTGTATTACACCTTCTCCCAGGGACGATTTTGTTGGTAGTCTCCGCTATCGGCTACGTCATCTGCGTGCTGCTCTTTGCAATTTTACCGAATGACCCTAATTACTGGGCCTATATCTTTCCTGCCATGATCGCTGCAACCGTCGGTGTTGACATAATGTACAGTACGAGCAACGTCTTTATCACGACAAACATGCCCAAGAAACGGCAAGGTCTCGCAGGCGCACTGATCAATTGTCTCGTTTTCTTGGGCATCAGCTCCTGCCTTGGTCTCGCAGAGATAGTTCGGACATCAACGGCCCATCTTGGTTTGGAGGAGAGCTACAAGAATGCTTGCTGGTTCGGTGTCGGTTGCGCAGCGCTGTCATTGGTTATATTGTTGGGTTTCGTAAGGATTGGAAAGGCAAAGAGCGATCTTACCGTCGATGAGAAAGCTGAGCTTGAGGCAGAGATCAACCTATTGTCCCTCTCTCCAGCCACCTAGATTATCGGGGCACCGACTAGTAGGGGTAAGAGGCATGTCAACTGTATACTACCTAAGGGCACTCGTGGACGGACTGGGGACAAGACGGGACCTTGTGGTAGGTGGCGTTTGGCCCCTACGATACCCGGCGAGAGCAGCCCCCGCAACTCCTCTTGTAATATAATAAGAACGAATAATTCGCCGGCAGGGGTAGCACTATCACTTCGACATAGCGACCAGATGCGTAGAGCAGAACAATATTTGGCAAGCAAGGCGATTGATCGAGTAGCGCACACGTATGATCGCAAAGAGGAGTAAAACCTGCAAGATGGAGGACCTTCAAGACAACTCTCACGCAGGGTGTCTACATAAATGAGGTTCTCTATGCACGAAGAGCTCGTCATAAGATAGCGCCTATTCTCGCTCCGAGCTTGGACATCATCTGTGCGACGAATGGCTGGGTTCGGTACATATCCAGAAATTGGCGCTGCAAATTTATCTTGTCACGGACGATGCACAGTAAGCCCTTCAATGCAACCACTTTCGCATGACGGGTTTAAAAAGACGCAAAATCAGATGTGGTTGGTAATCTCCGAAGTGAAGATATACGATTACATTGATAGCATAGCCGCTATTCTACTCTGTGACATGAGCGTAGTCTTCTCCCGGAACCCTTCTGTACGATCAGAACCTGATCTGTACTTTGTGTGCTGTCATCAACACCCATGTCACTGCCATGCGCTCCGGATGACCTTTGAAGTCCTAGGAACGAAGTCAGTGATTCTCGCGTGATCGCTCGGCATGACATCTCACCGTTGTGGATACCTAATACAACTCCCATATTGTTCGTTTTCGTGAGGGAACAGATCTTGACGCTGACGCGGTATTGCCTTGCTGTATGACTCGTGACAAGGTGTAGGAGCTTTCATCCGAACCGGTGTCGTCCAGGGGTTCAAACTCACTGCCTTGACTTGAACTGGGGGAAGCATTTTGTACCGGAGCATACTTGCGTCGAGGGCGTTTAGAAGGGCCTAGAGTAGCGTTGGGATATGTTTCGTCTTCATGAAGGTATGGTCGCGTTGCCACATGAAAGGCTTCCGGGAGCTGTTTGTAGATTGGTCTTTCGCTCTTCTTTGCATTTGTGCCCCAGTCCTGTGTAATGTCGCAGCTGCCATCGCAATCATCCTCGAGATTTGTAATCAATTCGACGCTCACATGAGGATACCGAATAGTGAGCTCGACTCGATAATCAAAGATTGGCTCCAGCGTGCCAGTCTTGGCATGCTTTATCACTTTTTTCAGCTGACGTCGTGAGACTGTGCTCCTAAGTATGCCGACTTCATGGATGCCTATTGAACACAAATTTAGCGCCTTTCGAGGGCATTTCTGCAGCTGAAGTTTCACGAACCATTACCTGGATCGGTCACGTCCAGATGATCCTCGGTCGCCGTGTGGCTGGCATAGAGAATCTCTTTCATCCTCACCGGTCCCCTGGCATCGGCTATTCTCCAACCTTGAAATGTAGTCACACTCTCCTTGCTTTCGATCTTGTCACCCTATCAGTAGCGGCGACTTAGTATCTGAGGCATCGGTGTTCTTGGGTCTGCATAAGAACTAACAACTCTGTGTATCTACCGAATGCAATTCTTGGCGACTGCTGCGCCATCTAGATCCCCAGTCTTAACTTTTCGGGCTTCGCTGTGGATGCCACTTTCCTATTCCTCTTCCTAAGCGAACCTAAGACTCTGACGGTAGTATCTTACCCCGAGAAGACTTTTGTGAGTGGAGATTAATATTCCTCCGCGGGATACCAGGATAGAGCTGCTGAAGATGAGCGTACTCTTATTAAAAAATGACCAATGTGAAGGCTTACTGATCTTGCTGAGGGTTTACGACTTGGACAAGATGGGGTGCACCGCGAAAGTGCCTTACAAGACGATCTGTTGCGTATTTGTTGTCGCTGAATCCACCGACAAACATGACTCTCTTCAACCAAATGGTGATGTTAGAGTATTGAATGTGAGGTTTCAGGAAGCGGTATTACCTTCAAAACTTTTCCAGCTTTAATGTTGCTGGGATTATGGTTGAAGCTGTATATTTGCTCCTCAATCTTTGCAATAATGGGGTCGATGACCCGATCAAAACACTCCTTGATGATATTACTGCACAATTTCCAGTCGGTATTAGCATCAGCGCCAGCACCAGCACCAGCACCAGCACCAGGGAGTCAATACATCCTTCTCGGTAGCAGTACCCGCGAAAAGCGACTTGGCGTACTGCACGAGAGCTTTGTGGTACAATGCACAAAGCTCGAAACTTCAGCACGGGTATTTTTGAGAACCCCTTTCCTGCTCCTTGGCGGCCCATAAAAATAAAAAACCACGCGTTGGGCAAACTAACGACATTAATTAAGGGCCTGTACATACCAGGTAATACGGATGGTAGTGTCCTCGTCATATTTTGGCAATATGTTCAGGTTCATGGGTTTATCACCACCATCAAAGTCCATTTTCTTTTGCCCAAACAGATTCATGGCAACATTAATAATGTCCTCGGGCTTATTAAGAGGAGAGCTCTTTCTGCGACACAAAGATAATATCCTGTCTATCGGTTTCGTATAATCTTCATTGAGCACGTCACGTATGAAGGTATCGACGATGGCAGAGCCAAATGGGCCACCTATTGACAGATCAATACGCACGTCATTCGCAGGTAGCAAGGATAGGGATGCACTTACCGCTGCCTGCGGTTCCCTCTTCCATCACCAAGACGGGCTGATGCGATTTCACAATATACGTAATGAAATCCTGTGTCAGATTCAGTCAACCATTCGATCATGGAAGGAGGAAGGTCGGACCGAAGTACCACCTCCGACGTCAGCGATTAGAAAAGGATCAAGTGACTACTCTCATTAGCCAAGAGGACATCAGGACTGATAGGTGACGATAAGTATTACCGTTAGCAAATGATGAGGAATGTCCTTGAAATCATAATTTCTGATACTCTGCCAGGTGTTCCTCATTATGTATGCAGCGGCAGCTTCTGGCTCCGACACGAATTCAAGATTTGGAAACCCGGCACGTCGAACAAGAGATGCCATCTCTCCAACTAGGTCTTGTTGGTTGGAGCCAGCTCTCTCGTTGCCGGTCCTTACCGCAGCAAGCCAGTCGGCAGGGAGCGCGAATATACATTTCGTCTGCACATCGACATTCACCCCTGCGGTATCAGAGTAAACCCTGTTAATGCGAGTGATTGCTTCACTCGATAGCCAACTCAAATATTCCACAATCAGGTCTTCAATCGTGGGGGTTCTTTTAGCCTTGGTCCTTGGGTCAACTACCAAGCCTTTCGTCCTGCTCAGTTGTTCGGTATGTCTGGTCCTGACCTTTTCGTACGTCTCATCTTTGGTGAGTCCAAGCTTGAGCATCGTGAACACGTCGTCTCTTTTGATGACCTCGTTTCTCACAGAAAGATCGACATGAAATCCCATCTCCCACTCTCTGTCATCTGGATTCCAAGCTATTTGGCTTGGTACATAATTAGCTTTCTGATAGTCCCCCCATTTGCAGCTTTCTATATCTTTGGGGGGTTCCCCTTCGACGTCCGGCTGGCGACAATAGCACACGCTACTGAAAGCTGTGCCGAAGTCAAAACTGACTAGAATGGGCTTTACCCTATCAAGGGCGAGCAGCTGTTGATCTCGGTGGTCCGACATCTTGAGTGCGTGTCGAAGTCGTTTGGAAGTTGAGCTTTGCGGATTTTGGTGGAAGACACCACGATAGTATAGAGGTCAGTTGAACGTGGATAAAAAAGAGAATGGGACCAATGTTGTATCGCCTTAAATCCAACATGGGGACATTGATGCGATGAAGGTGCCCCAGAATTCATGCTTGCTCTGAGGTCTGTGCTCTGAGGTCTGTGCTTTAGACTGTGTGGGCCAAATGAAGGCAACGCGCATTGCTTGGTGTCCCGGTAGCCAGTCGTTGCCACTTTCTGTTCGAAGATCGGCTCAGGGTCGCCTGTAGATCTCCTCAGGACTTTCATACCTGAGAGACGTCTATTCGCCCTTCACTCAAGTCCGAAACATCACCTCGTGCTAAGCATGCAGTAAAAGTAACTGCCTAGACGCTGTTCTCGGGCCAGGAAAGGACGCCTGCAGGACGACGTTGCCCTTTGCAGACTAAAGGGCGCTCAAGATATTCCAAAGTTGTTACCTGTTAGAATTCGGATGTGGTGATCCAGAATCGATCACGAAACAAACCTACATACAGCCAATGAAGACCTGCGATCATGCCGCGCTTCCCATCGGGGAAGAGTCCTGTGCCGATCCGCAAAAGACAAGACCTGCATGTTGGAGTCAAACCCTATCATACCTTGGTAAATTTGATACAGCTGCTCAAACGTAGATGCCAGATTTAATTGTGAGCTATCCTATTTAATAAGGCGGGTGAGCTTGAGCGTATAGTCCGAGATCACTACCGCTTCCAGCCACCTGCGTTGTTTGCTAAGTTCCATGACATGCAGGCTACCATTAGCGCGCAAAAACCAAGTCTGTGGTGAAGCCTGGAACGCTTCTCGTGTTTCTTTATCAAAAGAAGGGACTGGGCATCGGGACCGGTCCCCATTGATACTAACTTCCATCCAAAGAGATTGTGCCTCGCATCTCAATTAAAGTATAGACGTTGACCTACCCAGATATGGGGGCGTCTATAGTGTGGACAACAGCAAAGCTCGAGCTTCTGCTCGGGCAGATAGTAATGCATAAAGGCCCATCTTCAATCTTTCTGAGGAATCAAAAACAGGGAATCAATGAGCTGGTGGCAATATTTGCAGACGACTTTCCTGAGACGCCTATCAGTTACGAACAGATCTATAACAAAATCTTTTGTATGTGGAAAATTCACCATCACGAGACATACGCCGGGAAAAAGTTTTATACATTGTTCGAGCTCGGACGTTACTCGCTGGATTATCCCGGCAACGCTGATGTCCATCAGCAGGAAATAGATGGGTCTCGGACATGGAATTCTGGAGATGACCAGTCAGTGCCTGAACCGGGCCTGACGATGGAAGAGAATCCGAGATCTCAAGGCCCAGGGCTCGAGTATGTGATTACGCACAAAGCCCCAGTCCACGACTATGATCGCTCTGACAGCTGTAAAATAGTAGGCACGAGGAAGGCGGTACTACCCCAATTAGGACTGATATCAAAGGAAGAGCGAAGCAATCAAGTCGACGAGACAGCATATCAAAAAACAGGAAGAGGGATTCTCGAGTATCCAGCGGAGTTGACCAGTCTTCTAGCTCAACCTCCATTGCCAAGCGAAAGTTTAGATCGAAAACTCAACCCAATGTTCGCAGAGGTTGCACAGAGAATTCAGCACGCTTAGCAATCTCCCCACAAATGCCATGTAGTCATCTTCAGCTTGAGCAAGACAGGAGTAGCACAAGTACACATGCCGAAAGCAGAGGTGACCACGAGGTCAGCCGTAACACGCCGACTCACGTGATCACAGAGATTGAGGACTCTGTTTCTGACCATCGGCAACGTGCCTTTCACAGTACCCATCAAACTCTGCCTGCTCTAGCCCCTCGCTCCAGTATCCTTAATCTCAGCTCCATCGAGCATTTCTTGACGGGCGATCCAGACAAATATATGCCCAGTCAAGCTCGATTGGTTGTCCTCGGAACGTCGATCTGCGATCGCATTGGCCATGCAGTCTCCACTCTGCTCCGGGATACAAACACAGACTCCTCTCGAAGTCCCGAATTGTACAAACATCTTGCCGGTTTCTACAAAGAATCAGATTTTACAGAGCTGTGTGCTTGTATCTACGGTGTAGAATCGAAGGAGAAGCTCATGACTAGGGTGATCATGGGTGACACCTGGTCAAGCCCCCCATTAAAGACGTTTCTTTGCGCACTAATAGGTGCCGCTGTGAGCGAGTGGGTGCTGAAAGGTCACCATCCATGCTTGCCACCTCGTGTAATGGAAGGCACTGTCGATAGGAAGGCTTTGGAGGAATTGCTTCGCCCTGGTCAGTGAATTCAACCCAACCTAATACCTGTATCCTGTAGCTGACTGACATTTACAGTTTCTTCAACCCTCTGCAATCGTATTCTCCAAGGTGTAAGGTACATTGGGGTGGAATCCCATCAGAAGCCCGAGGATTTCACCCAAGACTTGGTTTCGCGCTTGGCAAGTACTCTGAAGTCATTCCTTGGTGTACATCTCAAACCTTCGGCTGCTGTTCAAGTGGTTCACTTTTACTCGGAAATCAACCTGGCCTTCCTGAGTGCGCTGCAACTGTCCAGTCAGGTTTCGCTGAGAGGATCGCAGTACGTGTGGGTTTGGCATGATGCTAATGCCGCTTTCGTTGATAAGATGATGGTAGAAGACGGACTTTCGATACCCGAAAGGGCACATAATATCCAAGCGTGTCTCTTTCCAACACTGTTAGAGCGAGTAGAAGCTCAAAGCAGTCAGCAAAGTGCGGAAGAGTACATAGTTCTTCCTGCCGTCGTTACTATGCAACGACCAGTATGATGAAAAGGTCCATCAATAGAGGGTTCTTGAACTGTGACATTCCTTTGGCGCTTCTAGGCTTCCTAGGCTGTGCGAACAGACTCGCGGATTGCATTGATAAGTCCCTAATCTCCCTTCAGCGAACGAGCTATTGTGACTAAAAAGTGCAGTCACGTGTTCATTTACTTCATTCGAACCGCTCCTATGTCAGTCATTTAGCTGGTAAATGAGTGGCGAGGGTCTTCCCGAGCCGATCAAGCGAGAGAGGCTTTGTCAAAAAGTCGTCTGCGCCGGCAGCGGTGAACAGTGCCTGGGCTTCAGCACTCACGACAGCCGTGACAGCGATGATTGGTCTCCTTCGGGAAAGGATCCCTTGTGCTTCCATAGCACGAATATCCTTAGTCGCACTGACGCCATCTTTTCGGGGCATTGACTGATCCATCAGGATTGCGTCAACGACAGCATCATTTCTTACGATTTGCTGACAGGCATCTTCTCCATCGTCGGCAGTAATCACTTGATACTTCAAGGCTGTCAGCATTCGTTTGCCAAGCTTTTGGTTGATCTAGAGAATGATTGTCAGCCAGCGGTATTGGCAATACATTTAAGACAACAATCTTACCGAATTGTCTTCGACCAAGAGTATCGTAGGATACTCTACCGCTGGCTCCTCCTGGAGCTTTTCCTTGACGTCATGATCTAAAACGTCGACGGTGGGAGCGAAGGTGACCGCCTTTGTCATGATTTCGTTGGATGGCTCCTTGCTCGCGGCGATGCGTTCTTCGAATGAATGCCATATCAACGGCTTCTGTAGCGTAATGAAATGTGTTGCAGACATAACCTCAGGCAATTGTTTCAGCATATTCTGCGTGTCGTATGGCACCAGAACCGGCCATTTGTCCTGCTTCAGTAGCTGTCGGAGATGCGAAGGGTGATTCTGTAAGAATGGTAAGTCGGCCCAGATGTACTTCCACTCCGAACCGGAGAGATCGGCAAACTCCTGGACATTAACAATATCACAGCCAAAAGCCCGCCATGCCTCCCGTAATCCTTGGGCGGAGCGCGCATTTCCATCCTGAAAGATGGCGACGCTAGAATGTGCTTCGGGGCGGTCTTGGATATCTTGAGGACTGGTTGATCGCTGAGCAGGCAGGGTGACAGTGAAAGTGCTGCCGGTCTGTTCTGAGCAAACCTCCGCTGTGTCAGCATGCCTGCTCTCAACTTCGATAGTGCCTCGCATCTTTTCCAGAAGTTGTTTGATAATGCTCAAACCAAGCCCCGTACCCCTCTGTGAACCTCTAACCTGAGCTTGAGTGAAAGGCTCAAACAGTCTGGGTAAAAACGAGCGCGGTATTCCTAGCCCCGTATCCTTGACGGTAGCAATGAGTCTATCTTCCTTCATTTCTATGAGCAACAGTATATAACCAGATCTTGTAAATTTTAGTGCATTGGAAAGCAAATTCATGAGTATGCGATGGATGTAGGTCTCGTCCAAGAAAAGTGAGTGCGGAACATCAGGCGATACAACTGCCATGAGGTCCACATCATCTGCGTCGTCACGATTTGGCAACAGCATCAGGATCGATTCGCAGACAGTTCTCATGTCGAGGGAGATAGGACGGCATGCTGCTTCTGTATGGCGCTCGAGTTTTGACCAATCAAGTACATTGTTGGTGATTAAAGAGAGTGTCTTTGTGGCATGCTGAATTGCGAAAAGCAGCAGCCGTCCTTCTTCGGTCAACTCGGTACGGGAGAGGAGATCACTATAGCCTTGTAGATGGTGAAGAGGTGTACGGATCTCATGGGAAGCCGAGGCAATGAAGTCACTTCGCGCTGCTGCAGCTTGCTCGGCATTCTCCTTCTGAGCAATTGTTTTCCACAGCTCTTTTCTTGTCATAACGATCTCGGCTAGCTTGTTACGCGAGATCGTCGCTACATGTGCGAGGAGTAAGTTAGCAGCTATGCAGGTCGTGATTGCAATGGTAACAATGGCGGCAGCCAAGGCGGGAGGGTAGCCTTTGGACTCGGAGGGTCGCGCGTGAGAGTGAAATGTTACTGCTGCCATGCCTATACATAATCTTCAGCGATGGAACTTAGGTGGGGATTGGAAAAACGGACCAGTAAAATGCATCGCTGCTACACCAGTACTTGCAACGACGGAAAAGAGAAATTGCTGAGTGAGGTGAGTCTCTATTCGAGACATCAGGATAACACCAACGAGGCAGACAACCCAGCTGATCAAACAAGAAAGAATCACCAAGAAAGGATTCAGTGTAAAGTATCCCTGAGGTATGCGTAATGCTGCAATGCCGACATAGTGCATCCCACTAATAGCCAGGGACCATAGAAAGCCCTTGACGAGGTTTTTGCAGCTGCAACCTGAGTACAAGGCCTCGCCAGTCGCAATGAACGCGTTTTTGGCAGGGGCCGTGCTACGGTAGGCCATATGTACGATGTTCGAAAGTCCATGTGAACTGTGGGTTGAGCCCATGAAGGATGATGATCGACGTAAGTCAGAAAAGGTGCTAGACGGCCTTGAAGTCGATGTATCTGCCGGTGATACGGTTGGGGAGAGTTCCGTAAACCCCTGTGCGGCATCGCTATGGTTTGGTGCGTACGAAGCAGGTGGATTGTACTCAGATCCAGTCAAAGTGTTCGGCGGAGAGTCTTCATCCATTCCAGTTGTGTCCTCGCCGAGAAGACCAATATTTTCTAAATCATCCCCGTGTGTACCGTCAATGCCATGATCCTCCTCCTCCTCCTCCTCCTCCTCGATGTGTTCCGGAAGCGGCCTGGGGCTATTCTTCCATGTGTCTAAGTCAGAGCCAACAGCCGTGGACGATTTTGTTGATAGTCTCTTCTTTCGTAATCGCCTTCTTCGATGCCCTACTCGACGGTATCTTTCCCAGAGTAGGTCGGATGCCAAGGCGGCGAAAGTGAAAACAACAGCGAGGACCGAGCTCAGGATTGTCAATGGAACGTCGATTCCTATCGGAAGGTCGAGTTCGCAAGCCAGCATAGCGACGAAGTGGAGAGACCAGATCGAGCAGAATCCGAAGGTCAAGCTCCCCAGTATTGTCCAGACCAGTACGCTTGAGAAGTGGATAGACGCCCGCGCTTGGCACATGCTATGTATTTCTAATTAGCATTGGCACAGGGATCATACGCAGATACAGCGAGCGGATACGAACAGTTGTGTGGAAGTGAAAGCACCCAAGAGCGAGATAGCAATTGATGCAGCTATCATTCCCTTGTTCCATTGCGGATCAACTTGACGCAGGGTTGCAACCGCCTGTTGCACGACATCAAGGCTCATTTCCATCACTGCGACCGTAGAGTTGATATATGCGACACCTTTTGACAGACTTGGTTCTCGTTGGCTATGCTGGGACGCGAGTCTTCATGATTTGAGCCGAGCTCTCCTCCTGAGTCATAGTGCTATGAAGGGCTCTCTTCGCACATGTTCCAGCAGATGAGCGCTGTTATATTGTCCAACTATACAATCAATGGTGAAAGTGCATGGGCATCACCACCTTGATGGAAGAGCGTTGTTTGGACCGAAGGCACCTTTTAGTCTGGATTATGGGGAGGAAGCCCGGGAGTTTGAAGTGGTTTAGCTCGACCTTTAGTTCTAGCCCCTTCGGGAGCTCGGGAGGATCGTTCTAGCCTCTCTCTCGCCTTGCTCGCCTCTCCCACGAGTCCACCTACCTCAAAATGGAACGACCCTGCTGCCCCCATGGGAGGTAGTATGTGTGGCATGACATGGATTGACCCAGCACACTGTTCAGCAAGACTACTGAAATGAAACCACGCCGCTCTTTATTCTACTGACATGGACGGACCCCGCTACGCTCTTGGGAGTACTAGGAAATTGGTCTTCAAATCAAAACAACTGCGTTGCCTTCTAGGGAGTGCCACTGGCAGTACTGACATGGACGGAACCTACACCACTCTAGGGACTACTGGAAGAGGAGGGTGGTACTGCTGACATGAACGAACGCCACGGCACCCTTAGAGGATAGGGGCATATGTCTTGACATGGACGGACCGTGCCCCTCCCCCAAGGCAGGCCAGTACTATTAACATCGACGGACGCCGCTTCTCCCCCCAGAGAAGTAGTACTGTTGACATGGACGGACGGCAGACCACCCTAGGAGGTACTACTGACATGGACGGACGACACACCACCTTAAGAGGAGCAGTGGAGAGGGTATTTGTCTTGACATGGACGGACGGCACACCACCCTTAGGAAGAGTAGTGGAGAGGGTATTTGTCTTCTTTGTCTCATTTGTCTTGTTGGTCTCGGTCCAGGCGTCTGGGAGTCTACTTTTCCTCCTCGTGGAAAATAACTCCTACATCTACATTTTATTCTTCTCTTCATTCTTCTCTTCACTCCTCTCTTCGTTCCTCACTGCATCCTTTACTACGTCCATCCTCCCACCACTTCATTCCTACATCCTCCCACTTCTTCATTACTTCCTAACTCACACATAATCCTAGACCTTCACATCGACCACGTTCGCCTGACTAATTTTAATCAGTCCTTATACTGCTCAAATCCTCTTTAACTTCTCCAAAATTTTCAACTCCTTCAAATCTCTCACAACTTCTTGGATTTTTTTGGATTCCTTCAATATCTTCATTTGAAACAAGCGTCCCTCAATATCCTCCAAGTATCTGACTTGGCTTTTGAAATCTTGGCACCAATTCAATTGTCAAGACCAGGATTAGAAACCATTGGAGCCAAAGAGTTTTGCAATTGCCAGGATCTCAGATCATTTTGGAGCCGGCAAGAGCATTTCTTTGACTCCTTGACTCACTTATTTGCTCGATTTGCTCGATTTGTGCCATCTCTGCCATTTCTGCTATTATACTTAGTGAGTGGTCTTGGTCAATTTACCAAGACAATACTACTACTATCTCCTCATTTAATTTACCATGGGCAAAACAAAGCTAAGGACAAGCCACCTGGTCCCCGTACACCTTTCAGAAAAGCCAAGGCTTCCTGACAAGACAATCATTTAGCTTCTGGGGATAATTCTTCCACACCTGGATCGACTGGAAAAGTTGGAAAAGCTGGAGCATCCGGGGACCAGGAAAAAGAAAGCGGCCCAAAACCCAAGCCGAAATTGTTGAGTTTCTAGGTTTTGACACTCCACAAAGCTTCATTGAGTGGCATAATTCCCATACAGTCCAGGATGTCCTCGAATTCTATATTGCAGAGCGAGCCCGCCTCACACAAGCAAAAACATGGGGACCCCCTAAGCGAGACAATGTCTTTAAACACTGCCGTCCAATATGGCCCATAATGCCCGAGGATGAGGATGAGACATCTAATTACCACAAGTTCAAATTTAAAAAAATGAACATAGGAAAAGTGTGGGCAGCTCCAATCTGTGAGCTTGAATGGAGGTACGACATACATGTCAAAGACTTTGAGACAAGCTACGAGCTGCTGTTGTACGTGAATAACAAGTCTGCGGGATTGCGCCTCGAGCATGCATTATCAGATCCCAGACCAAGAGGACTAAGCAGGGAGCCAATAGTGAAAAGACTTCTTCCCAAGTACAAAGGTACAAACTATCCCATACCGTGAGTCCTTAAAGGTTATTAGGCAAGGCAGAGACCAAACATACCTTCAGATGGATAAACATGATGTCCAGTAACGAAGAAATAAGTGAAAAGGACTGGGACGGAGATTTAATCTTACCAAGCCACGAACGGGCCATCCCCGCTCCAGAAAAGATTGGAAGTGCGCCCGCGCTAAGGAACTTTATTCGCCATATGTTCAAGCTTGATGAATTCAAGTTTGATATCCTTCCGTTCAACATCATTTTCTTGGATGTTGAAACCGTGCTTTCATTGGATGGAGCAGCTGGGATAAGACAAAGGTGCCGCTATAGGACTCGGATTCTAGCAATGTCGAATGGAAACCAAAATTCAAAATCGGCAATTTTCATATATATAAAATACGGTATGGCTTCGACGCTAAGTTCCCACTAGCACCACTGATCAAGGGTTCTTGAGAACGTCAAATGGAGGACGACACAAATTCTATTAGGCGACGACCAGGAAGAGGATTCGCCTCAACGTCAGAGTGTCAAGACAAGACATCCACAATTTTGAGAATTCCCGGAATGTGCTCTCTGCGCTGTCGATAGATCTACAAGACAGCTCACGTGAGGTGCAATGACGTATCCTGAGTCGGTGTTACCACCCAGCACTGGTCAAAAAGAGCCACAAGCTCGTGCCTACAGAAGGTCAAACAGCCCGGGACCAAAGAATGCTTGGGGATTTTCCACTGGATGCTCTGGCACCAACGGCTTTCCAAGCCAATGAAGAGGAACAACAGCAGCTCAACGTCAATATGAAAGAATTTACTAATGACATTTACGGGAATACCACCAGCTATGAGGAGGCTGCTCAGGAGTTGAATGTAGATGTCGAGAGGTCTGTGATTCTTGGAGGCCATCGTTCGATTGTCCCCAAGAAACACCAAGTCATTGGCGCAATTTGGATGAGAGACAGAGAGGACAGGATTGGATGTGGTCTGGTGGTCGACTCAATGAGAACGGGAAATACTCTACAGGTCTTGCTTCACATGAGGCTCCAGGCACGTGAAGCAGATGAGAGAGGTGATATACTTCCACCATCTCTCATCGTGTCCCCAAGGAATAGTCACAACGATTGGATATCCCAAGCTCAAGACCTGTGATTTAGCGATACTCTATATCACGGCAAAGATGACGGCTTGGCAAACCGCCAAAAAGACATACGTGTGTCGGCTGGCGACTTGAAAGAAGCAACGCCCCACCAAAAGAACGACGGTCGCCTTTTTCGGCAGATAAAGTACGAACAGTACCTCAATCCCAGATTTCGCAACGAGACATGCTCTCAAGTCATCTTCATGAGTAATCTAAATCCTTGGAGAGGCAGGAGCTTGATTGAGACCGAAATGCAAGAAATTGATGATATTAGAGATCTTGGGCAATCCTACATCCAAGATACACATATATTCGAAGACATTCGAAGACTTGTTCCATCGTCTTGTCGTAGACGAGGCCTACCTTATTCGCAATGGAGGTTCAGACCTCGAGAACAAATGTTGGTGGGTCATGTACACTCTCCATGCTCTGAATTGGTGGTTGATGACTGCATCGCTTATGTTCAACCGAGGCAAAGACCCTAAAGGCTTACTGAGAATCTTGTATGATGAATGCTGGCGGGACAAGGAGAGAAGATACAGACAGGAACACCCCAATGAGAACGTTGATATTTACAATGAAGACGACAACACGAAGATCAGTAAGTATTCTAGCTATTATATTCCTGACCATCTCCGCTAACGCTCTACTTACAGGAAAATGGCGGTTAGAACTACGTCGCATACAGCTTAAAGAGCTTGACGATATATCAAAGATACATATTCTTAGATATATATTCATATACTAATTGCTCTACGTCGAACATTCGAGACAGAAATTCTCGTGGACAGAGAAAATGGCGAAAAGGAGACTATCGGTCACGATTTACCTCCTTTCTGGCCTAGCACGATCGATCTTGAAAGCTCACTAAGTATCAAGGGAGAAGCGGAAGGGTACTACGGTATGTATATCGCAAGTCCCTTCAACGAGACTGAAGGCGCCATGACTCAAGAAAGGACTGCTAAGATCAATTGCGAACGCATTACGATACCCGGGGCTCCTATCCTCTTATATTGGATTCTACCGCCACGATATTCATTAACAAGGCAAAGAGTATAATGGCGGAACTCGTTTACTAGTGGAGGGTTAAAGAAGATTTAAGAGATCTAGTATGATTCATGGCCATGCAAAGCTATCTTATCTTTGCAAGATTGTCAACGAAGTCGTCGTTCGATGAGCAGAATAAGCTCATTATTTCTGTCAAGTCACCATATACACAACGTTTCCTGGAACGATTCCTAGCAGCTCTAGAGTTTAGCGTCGCCTCTGTCCATACGGGGTGATTTCCCGAGACCAGAGATGATCTTGTCAAAGATTTCAACAATACGCCCTACCCCGACATCCTGATCGGTGAGTGTGTTGTGTGTGGTCTTTCGATCAACCTTCACCATCAATGTCACCACTGCGTGCTCTATGAATTAGCAAACCCTACCAACGGAGGACTGCAAACCTGGTATCGCATACGTCGCCTTGGCGAAAAATTCAAGCAACGTATCTGGCGTTTGCTAAGGCTCCGATCGCTGGACAATGGGTGGAGGGTCCATGGGTAGACAGGAATCAGCGTGTGAAGTTTGGCGAGGAGGTTCTGCCTTGGTCTGGTCTAATGGTTACCAGGCTGCATGAAATAATAACAGCAGCTATAGAGGGCTGCTATCTAAATATTCAATGGTTCAATAGTATCATAAAATTAAATTCTTAGCCGAATTTGATAGATACTTATGGACGAGAGTGGAATGTTCAATCAGAGCCAATGTACACCCAGAATAGGTCTTAGTGAAGCTGTAGATTTACACAAACCAACTCCAAGGTAAAACAAGTTTTACCCAAGTCCGAAGATGAAGTGCCAATCTATTCTGCAATTGCATCGTCAAAGTCCCATCATTGTAAACCTTAAGCTTGAAAGCAGGAGCGACTACGGTATCTTCTCTTTGCATCTGCTCTCCCCACTCCCATACGAAGTAGGAGGACTGGCGACTTAGCACCGCACGCATTGAAGAAGTGGTTAGTACCCTGCAGTACGACGATTTTGCTCCACTTCGCGTTGAACAAGTGGTAAGTACCCTGCAGTACGATCAAAGAATCCCAAAGTCTTCACTGATAATGATACAGTCACCTTGGACTGGGCAAACTTGCAGCGTCCCCTACGATACATAACAGAACCACTTCAAGTTATCTCAACTCACCCAATTAACACCACCATGACCACCCTCGAGACTATCCCAATCGAGCTCTTCGACATTGTTATCAGCAACCTCACTGACTACGAAAAACGCGTACTATCTCTCACAGCCAAGACCATTCGCCACCGCTCAGACCCTATACCACCTATGAGTAAACTACCCGTCTCCGAGCGCGTACGGTGGGCTGAACACGTTTGCTTGATCTTGGACCGACACGAGAAGCAAGAAAGTAGAGACTGCGAACACTGCTGCGGGGGGAATTGGGGTGCGTTTGCGTATCTTGCTGTAGGCAACCTAGAGTATCAGGTGGGGAAAAAGTAGCACCCTGCTTCGAAGACTGAGCGGAATACCGATGTGGACAAGGGCGAAATGCTTGTCTCGGTCAATGGCGGATCATTCGTGGCTGAGGTTCACTTCCTGTATGGCCAAAGATATTGGGATGGCAAGATGATATCAGGAGGCTAGGGGAGGCGTGGTCAATAGGAATCCTTGCTGCTCAGGATCGGGTTACACTGCCTCGAAGGAAGGAATGAAGGACAAACGCTGATGATTGAAAGGAAGCTCGTACTCCGGGTTGCTGGCTGCCCATGACAGGCCCAAAACAGATTTTGCTCTTTAATGCGAAGTGACGGTTTAACACTTCTACAAGACTCTTAGCTTGACTTTGATGGAGGTTAGTGGAAATGGTTGCTCTGTGGATATCGGAAACAAACTCAACCCATGCAATTAATACTAGCTTTTTCCATGTATCCAACCTCTACATCTTATCTACAATTGGATATGTACCGACCTTGCAACTTCGGAGTCATGGATTTATGAACAGAATCCTTCACTTGTCCTGTAGCCAATTCTCGAACTTGGCCTCTTGCCTTTGCCGAGAATAGCCATGTAAATTCCCACCTTGAGCAAGACCCTGATGACGATTACCGAGGACAAGGACGTGCGTGTAACTCCAGGCTTCCACTTTTGAGCGGAGGAGGCCGATGTTACGTACACGCCGTTGTTGGATGTGGATAAGGTGTCCACAAAAACCCACAACTAGGATCGAGATGGCCTGACGTAGGACCACATCTTTCACTTGTTGAAATCCTTGGCTAGGCTATTCGCAAATATACCATGGACGTCATAGACCATAATTCGCTCATCTTCTATTCACGATCATCCAATTGTGATGCATTCTAAAAAGCAAAACATGATCACGATGCCAATCATAGGCCAGGCGTCCGCTTCTACCTACCCTTGGGGAGATGTGGCAATTGTGGCTTGTCAAATTAGCGCCATGCAAAGTCACGTGTGCTGCGTGTAATCTTCCCCCCCACTAAGGCACGTCATTGCAACACCCTGACTTTGGTACCCGTGACGTTTCGCGGGGTAGAGGGTCCAGTCGTTTCCAGTAAACATAAAACCTCCAACTTTCTCCCACTTCCTTCCTCTCCCCATCATCACACATCTCCTCAACTCACAAATACCAATACCTCTACAAACAACTCACTTCAACCAAAATCTCAATCATCACAATGGACGCCATCAAGTAAGACAAACACCGTAAAAGTTTGTGGATCGTTGACTGACTCTCTCTCTAGCAACGCCGCCTCCTCGGTCACCGACACTGTCAAGGGTGCAACTGATACCGCTTCCAAGGAAGCCAACAAGAGTATGCTCTTCTCCCCATCGCAGCTTCCAGAATTCAGCAGCTAACCCAGTCACCACAGACGTCGCCAAGGATGACAACGCATCCGCAGGGACCCGTGCCAACGCTGCCACCGATGCCGTTGGTGACAAGGCCAATGAGCTGAAGCACAAGGTACGTCTCCAATGCTTTCCTACCAAAGATGCTACTCACGCTGACATACATGCCTCTCAGTCGTAAATTCGTCATGTCTACACCACCAGTCGACAATATCCCAGTTCGAAGCATTAAGTACACGCTGCTGGTACCATCCTTGCATTGATAGATGGTCCAGATCTGGTTACGATAGATGATAGTCACGGCCGTGATCAAGGGATTCAGAAGATAGCATTAGCTTAGAAAAATCCAGACTTGCTCTGCATAGCTTGAATCTCCAACATTGCACGACTGTGACCATAGTATCCAGGCCCATTATCTTCTTTGCGTGCTTCAGTACTATACATTTGCGTATTGTCCGCGTGAACAATGCACAGCTTTCCAATTCTCCCGCTTAGCAAATGAAGCTACCCTTAATAGATCTATGTCGATATCGAACCCCTACCAGTTAGACGAATCTTCCTCCTCCTAGATTACCCTCCCTTTGTTCAGTTCCCTTCCCACACTACCTACAAAGTCCTACGATCTCTCCGAGGCAGCATGCAAAGCAAGACACCATCTAACTCCAGCTCCACCTAAAAGCCAGCCGTCCTCCGCCGTAGGAACACATGGCCTTACTCTAAGCCTGTCTTCTAGCAATCAATGGGAATACCCAGGTCCTAGGCCTACGTCTTTATGACATACATTTGCACAGTCCTGGGAGAAATGTCGAAGATGATTCGATGGAGAAGAAAAAGTGGACAAGTGCAAGTAGTTCTAGTAGTGGATAGTAGTGGATGAGCCTGCATTTGCGATGATCTGTTGTCTACTGTTCCTGCTTCAGGTGACAACTATTTACTTGGAGATTCTGATTGGGGATTTACAAGAAGGGGACTTGGCGGTGGTATGTTTCAAAATTGTCAATAGGCAGGATTTCTAGTTCCATCAACTATTTTCCTAAAAAGAGAATAGGTTTGATCTTGAGCAATCGTCTCTATGGGTCTTGGAGTAGAGAAATGTATGTCTTAGGTAGTCTAAGGGGGTCTACTCTCTGTACTTCATCTATTCCGTGGTTCTGCGTTAGATTCCAGCTAGTTTCATCTTTGCTGTCAATTACTGATCAAGAGAAAGGAGTAATGTATAAGCTTTGGTCATTTCTCGATGTCTCGGATGGTCTCCGCTTTCATTGCCCCCCCACACAGCATGCGAAAGAACACGGCCTCGATCATCAAGAAAAAGTAAGATCACTAAAGCAAGAACAAGTAAGAGGACTCCAAGACTGGTATTCGCCACAATGTTCCAACGGAGGCAGATTCGGATTCCTCCTTAGTGGCCAGTGTTATATCGGATGAGTCGATCAGGAGAGTCAGGGTATTGCAGTAATGGGAGGATACAAAGACAAGTGGTATCTTTAATGTATATTTGAGGTACTCTTTGGATACAGATCACTCGGCTAGACTGAGATTACAATAAAAGCTTGAATGTCCCATACTCTAGCGACGTTAGCTTTCACAAGCATAGCAAGCTAAGGTATGGAGCCAAAGCTTTCAGATCCATGAGACGCTCAGGACTATCTCATTACTCAAACTTAACATGATGAGAATGATACAGGGTTGAGCCGAGGAAATCTGGCTGCTTCAATCCGAGATAATGGTATTGCTAGAAGTTCGTTCTCCGGTCTCTATTGAAGAGTCGCGAAGATACTATGGCCTTGAGAAGTGGAGGGCAGATTGATAGCATTTCACGCTTGTGGCCGGAGTGAGGGAGGCTGTCGAAGCAGGGTTCACGAGGCCCGGCCCTATCAAGGGCCGAGCTGTCACCCAGACTTCCAAGCAAGGTGCCCCAAAGCACACTATCACTCGTGAGCTTGAGGAGCCTGGCAAGCTTTACCGGGTAGTGATAGATAACATGCAAGGGGTGTAGCTGTTAGGCACTGATGCATGAGATATAGCAGAGGTTCCGCAAATGGTAAGACACATTTTCTTCCGTAGTAAGCGTTCGATTGTGGATACCGATGCTGTAAATCTGTGGGGTTCCTTCCGCTATGTCAAGAGTTTTGTTTTACCATGGACTCTTATTAGCTGGGATCATTATACCTTCCCTGGAACGGACACCCTCCTATGGAGTTACAGCAGTGAAGCGTTGAAATGCAGCGCCCAAGCATGACCCCAATTTCTCATAGGGTTTCAAGGGAGCCGTACAAAACTCAAAGCTATAATTTTGTGTGATCTGCTAGGTTTCTCATGTGTGTTCTTGTCAAAAAAGACACGGGTGGTGCCCGTGGCTCCTGTGGTAAGAGGTTGATTAAGACGTCTTAAAAGCATTGATGCTTTCTTCAGGGTGTCGGGTTTTGTATGGACTTTTGGCTCGCCATGAAAGGCAGCGAATGTTAGTATGTAATAGTGTCCAATTCAAAAAGTTTCAGTAGACTTTCGAAGGGTACACTTCACCGCGTCTCGTCAAGCTTGTATCATCTCATGGTATGTTCCCATCTCATTGTGTTTCATAATCACGATCGTTAGGAATGGATCCTTGATGCGGTCTGCCCTGCTGGGGTATGTCGGAGCTCAGGCAAACATACTTTATCACCACCATCATTGGTCCGAACTCATGGAACTCGCAAATAAGAAAAACCGTCAATAATGGTATGTCAAGATCGCCCCGTTTCAAATCCTACGATCTTATGACCTGGTAAGGATAGATATTTTCGTACACTTTTGGACGAGAAAGTTGCCCTTCTCGGCTAGTACTACAATAACGCGATGGGGGTTCGGAGCCTAGTCACTCTGTCCCGGTTGCTTGTGGCTTGTACATCTCGGCACACGTCTTTGGTATTGAGGTCATTGTCATCGCGTTGTGAAATTATAGATTTGCTAAGATTCTTGTATTCTGCCTCAGTCTTATACTTTGCCGCTTCCCCCGCGAGCTTTTCTTGTTCTGGCCTAGCGTCATCCTTACTTTATCCTGACACCCAACACTAGCGTCCAGCAAAACCCCATACGGAGGAAGGAGTACCCTATCTCCTACGCTGTTTCAACTTTCAAGCGAGATATTGCATGACCTCAACCAAGGACCGCAACCATCGGCTCGGGGACCTTAAAAGTCAAGACATTGACAGCTACTCCGTACTTCTCCCTTGATTACGTTCAACCTCGCGCAGCTCACCGCATCCGACTAGGCAAGAATCGGAGCCTTAAGCTCATACGATTAATTGACAACAGTCTTCAATCATATTTGACTACTGTGTCAAACGAGGAAGGGGGTCTGGGGTTAATAAAGGGAATATTCGACCTAAGCTTCCCCAGAGTGAAGATTACAGGTTGCACGAGACGCACATTCTCCTTACGTGATTGCTGCTCAATGTTTCAACTGTTTCCTGTTCTTTCCCAGGTATGTTTAAGGTTTTGGAGCGCCTAGAGTGCATCACTGCATCTGCTCTGCATTTATAATCGTGAGTTCTCTTATTTGACAAGCCGAGCTAGGCATGTGTTCCTGCAAGCCTCATTATGAAGGGCAACTGTAAAGGTTTCCAGAGCAGCGAAGGGAGTGTCTGGCCAAAAGAGGTGGTCCATCCCTGTCGGGAGATGGCACGCTTAAGTAGAAGGAAGCACATCCTCTACCAGTAAAGCCACCACTTCTTTCGATACCACTGTTCTCGAAGCCAACGGAAGTTTAAAATCTCCTCAAGCTGGCACAATCCCAGCGTTGGCACAAATAGCCTTGTGTTTCACCTTTGCTACAATGCCAGACCAATCGCTTTAGAACTTCATTGATCACACCACGCCGCTTTGGTTTCGCGGTTCACAAACACAGGCAAACAGTCTCTCAGTAGCTTGACTTCAGAATGCGGGGTTCATGGATTGTCCATGTCATGATACAGTATGGACGTTGCAACATAGGATTAGTCTATAAGACTACGTCTATGCGCCTTTGGCATACATCCATGACTTGCCTGCAAGATAAACCCTGACCAGGCGCACTTTTGCTTGAAGTAATGCGCCTCGTAACAGCTTCTTTTTGCAATGCTGAACGAATATGTTATCGTATCTTCTGTGCTCCTTTCTTGCATGTTGCGTGAGTTTGCGTCAAACCATCTTAAAAAACAAAGGCTGATTGTGGCGCCAGGGAATGTGGTAGCTTCTCCACTAGAGACCGTCCTTGAAAAGCGACAGGCTAGCTGCGCCAATGCAGTATGCGCTCTCACAGAGAAAGAGTCCATTACGACAACAACGCCCTCGCCGACAACCACACCCTCCCCCTCGCCAGCTCTCGACAGCTCGGTACTGACTGCAATTTGCTCCCCAGTAGGGGATGGTAGCGGAAGGTCTACACAGGCTTGGATAGATGGCAATATAGACGCTTGGTTTGCAAATTAGTGAGTTTATAGAAGTAGATTATGCCTTAGTCGTCTTGCGTTAATAAATCAAAGAGTGAAACCCGAAGTCGTTGCAGATTGGGTTTGGTTGAATGGTTCCGAAAAGGGCCAGCCCATCGGAAGTATCCAGGACATTGTTTTCTATTGGGCTCAAGAAGGTGTCGACGCTTGCGGCATAGACGACAGTCCTTGCAACCCCGGGGTTGACTATAATCAATGCATTGCATATCCTCAAGCCACCTTCGTGTGGTATGCAATTACTTATTTCAGTACTTACCTTGTGGATCTACCGAATGCAGTTCTAAATTGCGATACCCTGGGATTGGGCTGGGGCACTTCGATGATTGATGAATTCTTCACAACACCCGATAATCTGGACAGCTTGATCGAGCCTGTCGCGATCATCGTGGGAATCTCTGCTGCCCTCTCAGCGGGGCTTCCCGAATTCGCGGTTGTTGCTGGTGCTGGCAGTATTGCTAATGGCATGTTTACACAGCTAGGATTACAAAACATCAGGTGAGTCATTGGTATCTTCGGTACTAAACACTTTGTCACTTTACTGATTGGTGTTGGCAATGATCTACAGCCCTCTACAACAATGGAGCGAAATCTCAGGTGCCTTCTCGACTTTCACAAACCAAACTGTTCAATACCTTCAAGATTATTGGACAAGCATGCTCAATTCTCCGCCACAGACCCTATCCAACGGCGTAGCTTACGATCAGAATCCCATCGCTCTTAACGCTGTCTTCCGGGGAGGTGGCTTCGCCCAAAAGATCGAGCCTGCCTGGGCTCCACCTGCCTTGTGCGGCGCGCTTTACAGCCCGGGTATCAACGCGCTTTGGAACGCTGATCACGTCTTTATTGTCAAGATTTCTGACACCACGCTGGGCCAGGGCGCCGGAGCAGCTTGTGAAGGAACTGCTCAGAAGGGTCTCCTGGTATGCGACCCAAACGGCGTTGAGGCCTACATCTTCATACGTTGGGTCTTTGCCAACCAAGGCACTGCTGGGGGGGACCCCTGTGTAGGCTGCACGGTAGGGCCGGCAAACAATCTCGACAAATTTTCATGGGAGGTTCAGGGTGCCTACGCTACGCCCCCTGATGGCAATTCGGATAGCAACCAACTTGTATCCTATGGCCTTGATCTCCTGACCATTGCGTTGAGCGCGATAAGAGTGCAGGCTGCGCTTGGTTTTTGGGCGACAGACACAGTGTCCGAGTTGCAACAGACTGTGACAAGCAGCACCAAAGATCTGACGACGGACCAAACCCAGGCATGGAATTTGGCGGTCTGTGATATGGATGCCATTGCAAATGGAAGACATCTCGATCCAACTCTCAAGGTAAATTTATTGGCATTGGAGCTTTGCAAAAAGCCCGCTTTTTCGCGGAATCTATTCAGTGCTGACCACATTTTAGGATGATTGGATGAGCGTCATTTCGTGTAACTGCGTTCAAGTGAAAGATTGGCCCATGCCAGGACCTGATGACCCGCAGTATTCTACAGCTTTATGCAATCAACATTGGGTGTCTTGAGGTTTTGCCATTTTGTAGGTATGTGAAAGAGAATGTAAGTGCTCAGCAGACAGTGTCCGAACGAGAATACGAAGCGGGTTACGGATTTCTGGCCTAATTTGATAGCAGACTACCCTAAAGTCGAGTGACAAACTTGCGTAGGCAAGCTCATTTCAGAGCCACCAAAGTCGTAACTACAAAGCATGTGCGAGCAGAGAGCTGGTCTCCTAGCAGCTTCGAGCCCAAAATGATTATTCAAACGGCCGCTCTCAAGTCTACCTCGGTTGGCATGAAAACAAATGGCAGACTCTAATACACTCCACTGATCGCCTCTAAGTTGCCTATGAAAGGGTGTCTACGAAGCCGGCTGCGGGGACCCCTGAGGATGCGGAGTCTCCAGCCTTGTTGGATCCTTACTTAGCATTGAACACCAACATCTAGCAAGGCTGGCTCGGCTCGCTTGCCTGGGCCCATATTACTATAATACAACGAGGTGGAGGGTAGAGTTTGATCCAGTCTCAGAGATGATGTAAATGCCAACCATCGTGGGTGCTTCTGGGGTATCTGAAGCTCTGTGAGTTTCAAGATGCTGAAGACCATTTCATCCTTCGCCAACATGCTTCAGGTGGTGAACCGTGTAGATATATTGAAACTTCTCTATCTCATAGAATCACAAAAGTGATGAAAAATAGCGACGGGCGAACGCTCGTGATGACTAGGATGATGAATCACACATTCTGTAGCTGAAGACTTTTGTGGGACTTCATTTCCTCTAGAGATATTTGTGTCCTTAGTGTACTAGGTAAACATAGAGCCTGTCGCATATTTTAACATCGAGCCTGGTAGATTCTTCTTCGAGGAGCTGAAATCCGAGGAAACATCGAAGAGTCATGATTCCCATCTCTGCCACCTATTGGCGGTTCAGAAGTCAAGGTGCTACCTCGACATCGCTTCCAAGCGCCACTTTCACCGTCAGAGAACACTCTTTATTCCAACCTTTTCCCCTTGACAATGCCCTCGCAATTATCCTCTCAACCCCAGTGGCAGTCTATCCGTGACCGCAAACTCACCGATATCGCCTCTCGCATACCTCCAGAATGGCAAATTTCACCCTCCAAGGTCCCCTCCCCACGCACCGCCAACGTCCTCTCTGTCCCGAAAACATGTGGCATCCTTACGCCGAAAGAGGTGAATATCACCGAAGACTATGATGCGAGGAGCTTAGTCAAAGAGATAAGAGAGAGGAGATTCACGAGCGTGGAGGTGGCCAAGGCGTGTTGTAAGGTCTTTATCCGACTTCCTCCCTCCAGGCATCCCTACTGGAAGTATGCCGCTGCTATACTATCTAACGATATGCTAATCGATTGTGGGAATAGAGGGCAGCGATATGCCACCAATTGACCAATTGCCTTACCGAACCTCTCTTCTCCTCTGCCCTCGCTCGCGCCGCTTTCCTTGACGAGCACCTAGCCCGTACTGGACAACCCATTGGACCCCTCCACGGTCTCCCCATCTCAGTGAAAGACACTTTCCATGTGGAAGGGATCGATTCGAGTATTGGGATCGCTTCACTGTGTTTCAAACCGGCTAAGAAGAATGCCCCGCTAGTACAGCTCCTCCTCGACGCTGGAGCGGTCATACATTGCAAGACCAACGTGCCGCAAACGCTGATGGCGCTGGATAGTGTCAACAACATCTTCGGCCGTACCTTGAACCCTGAAAATAGACAGGATTGGACGGCGGGTGGGAGCTCCGGCGGAGAGGGTGTGCTGGTCAAGATGAGGGGGTCTGTGATGGGTGTGGGGACAGATGTTGGAGGCAGTATTCGCATACCAGCCGCCTGCAATGGTATCATCGGCTTCAAGCCATCCCTTGGCAGAATACCTGTTGGTGGACAGGAGAGTGGACAGTTGGCTGCTGCTGGGAAGGTGGGATTGGAATCGTGTGCTGGGCCTATTGCGCGGAGTCTCGATGATATAGCTTTATTCATGGGAGCCGTCGAGGCGGCAACGATGTGGGAGATTGAGGCTGGGATCGTACCTGGACGATGGTGGAGTGGGAGTGATGGGCTTGATGCCAAAAACCAGAGGCCGGTGATTGGATTAGTATGGAGGGACGGGGTTGTAGAACCCCTTCCACCGATAAAGAAGGTCCTGGCCGAGATTAAGGAGAAGCTGAAAGTCCGAGGAGTCGAAGTCGTGGACATCGACGCGAAAAGATTCAGAGACTGTCAAAGCCTTGCCAACAAATTCTTCAGCGCCGAAGGTGGGAATCACATGCTCGATATCATCTCGGAAACCGACGAACCGCTCATACCTTGGCTCGCATCGAGGCTAAAACGGAAGCATCCTGCGACTGTCGACAGGCTGCGAGACTTGAACGCTCAACGCATGCAGTTACAAGATGACTTCCTTGCCATCTGGAAGACCGCAGATGGAAGACCCATCGACGCGTTCATATGCCCTGTGGCACCTCACCCCATTCCACCTCCTGACCGCTGGAACAGCGTGGGGTATACCAGTAGTCTTGTGCTGTTGGATTATCCGGCTGCTGCATTACCTGTCAGGGCTCTTGAACAGGATGATCTCAATGAAGAAATTGATGCTGAAATACTTGGCCCGTGGGACAAAGCGAATAGAGAACTTTGTAAGCAAGAATTTTCCTTATTGCATCTTAGTAAGACAATGAAGCGAAAGCCACGCATTGACGCTACCCCCTTCTGTTCAATGCTTATGTACTTCACAACATATCACCTCCCTCGCTCCACTTTTTTGGGAGCATGTCTTGGAACCAAGTCCGTTCAACCCCGAACTGTAGGGACTGCTGCCGTGCATTACTTTGATTCCATCAATGTGCAAATCTAGGCCTCAATGACTCAGCCAGATCTTTCTTCTTTATGCAAAGTTTCAACCATTCCTCCCACCTCAATTGAATTTCAGCGCTGACAAGGTCTCAGGGAACAAGGAGACGATAGACAGAAACAGCTACCTCAACAGTCCACTATCTGTGCAGGTCGTTGGGCAAAGACTGCAGGAGAGGAGGCTATGGAACGCTATGCAAGTAATCGAAGCGGCAATAAAGGACACACCAGAGCCCGCGAAGGCGAAATTGTAATGACCATAAACGAGGTTTGGAGCTTCTAAGACGTTTCAGCGGATTTTGAAAGAGCAAGAAAGCTTTCAATGTCGGCTCATGTTAAAGTGACCTCGTAGAATGTAAAGACTTAACCTCCTGAGCCAGATTGTTACCACGATAGCTCTGATACCCCTGCGCTGCGAGGTTCCTGGCATTGCTTGCCCATGTTGCCCTAGATCATCTCAATCTGCAATAAGGTATAGACCATATACGTGACCGATTATTGAAAATCTGTCTTGCTTATCTTGAAAAGCCAGCGCGCTCTATTCATCATCTTGCAATAAGTCTATCTACTGAAAAAGATATAAAAAGCATAACCCCTTGACTCAAGCGAACCCCCAGTGAGAATTCTTCCCCACACCTACTCCCACACTCACTCATGGCCCGACACCCCCATAAATAATCTGTCCACAACTGCCATTACTCACCACCAAACCCTCTCCCGGCGGCAACGTCTCGGTGTAGAACCTGCCACCAATGATCTGCGAAGCGCAGAAATAGGGATTTGTCAGGATGATTTCACAATTTCCTGGGCCGTAGCTTGATCCTAGAAGTACAGAAGCCAAGTCAGACCCAATATATCTGCATGATCAGGGGATGCGTCTAGTACTGAAGGAGCAAAGACTCAAGGTGCACGCAACGGCTTTGCCTCGAAGAAGGGGGTAAAACAGCGTCGCACAGAATACGCACCTGCACAACCAGGCGTCTGAGCGCAATGGATACAGCAATCGAACCCATTCGTTATGGTGCTGGTATTGGATGTCTGATACGAGCGCGGGTTTACCCGGTCAATGCTATAGCCGTCGTAGGAGCTAAGGAGATTGTTGCATTGTGGGTACTGTGCAGAGCTTTGGGTAGGACTGGGGATGCTGCTGTGTGTCCAACGATTGTCAATGTTGATGTAAACTAGATGTTAGGATATGAGAGCATGCTTACGAAGTCCCTGTCGTAGACGACCCTGTCGAAGATGAGCCTGACGACGAAGAGCCTGACGATGAAGAGCTACTCGAGGTCACGCTCGAGGTTGATGATTGCGACGGGGGCTGACTCGAAACCACCGACGGAGTTGATCGCGTTGCCTGCGGATCCTCATCTCCACCCCATACCAACGGTCCACAAGTGCCATTTCCGAGCGTCAGCGTCCCTGGTGGGACATCTAGGCTAGTATAAAATGTCCCCACTACGTTGCCTTGACATGCTGAGCCCGAAGCCAGCGCTATTGTACAAGTGGAACTTTCGTAGGAGGAGTACGCGCAGCCAGGCGTGTTGAGGCACTGGGCGCAGCAGTCATACGCGGATACCGCGGAGACAGGATAGCTGCCTTCGATATCGGAATCAACGGCTGATACACCTTCGCCAGAGACAGAGGACACGACGCCGGTGCAAATTGCGCTGGCGGAGGGGGAGAGAGAACTATGGTGGATTAGTGAAGAACGATCAGTGGGGGAAAGGCGTTGACTCACGTCTCGGTGACTAGGGCGGTGCTGGTCTCCGTGAGATCGAAAGTGGTTGTTGACGTTTGAGTACCGCTCAAGTAATATGTACTGGAAGGAAACGCCGTTGTGACTGTCTGGGCGAGGCTGACGGTTGAGTCTTCAGATACCATATTCGTAGAGCTGAAGATCAGATAAGAATTAGGAATTAAAGACGTTTCGACAACTGTCGAGGCAAGGGTGAGAGTAAGACTCGATGTTGTTGATGGTGCTCCAAGGAATTCGGAGCATGCTATACTTAGTATGCTAGGTCCATATATCCGCAGTAGGTCTGGGCTATCGGTATCGTTGACTTGCCGTACGCGGAGCTTTGGATGAGCGGAGACCGTGTTAGAGACAGTGGACACAATGTCAACGCCCAAGATAGTGTCGTGGTCCATTATTTCAGTAGTGGCGGTTATTCCCGGCATTGTGACCGTCTGCGCAGGGTATGATACCGTCTGCGCTGACTCCAATGTCATGTCGACCAAAGCTGTTGTAGGCGCAGTAAGAGAGCCAGTAGTCTCCACAGTTGTCTGCGTGACGACAGAGAAGACTGTTTGTGTGCCATGTAGAGCGTTGTACCCAAGCAGGCTGTTGCAGAAGTTTTCTAGACCGTCCATAGAGACCGTCGCTTTGGCTTGATCGAGCGTGTCAGTGGACGCCAGAAATGCGGGAATTGCCGTTGGCAATGGTGCTACTGTACCCGATGCTAAGGCTCCCGTCGATGCATTGGGAAATATTGATATGGGAAAGACACCATTAGTGTATGGTGTTGATAAGGTAGCTGTAGGAGCGGCTGTCTGCTGGATGTCTTGACACTCCGTAGCTGAACAATGATAAGTCCTGTCAGCCCACCCATACATTGTTCTCGTATCGAATAAGCAAAGTCCGAAAACATACCGTCTACAGCTGTAAGCGTAGCCAAAGTCATATTATTCGGCCACAGATTCGTAAATACAGCATAGAAAATGCCATCAGGAAAGGCACCAAATCTCGCAGTCCCATTTGAGAATTCGTCACTCTGCCAGTGAAGCGTTCCGTCTGTGGCTACCGCAAAGATACCAGCTAGCCCTGTACTAGGTTCAGATACACTGAATCGCTGCCAAGGCACACTGTTTGAAGCCGTTATCTGCCCGCCACCAGACGATAGCAGCCCACTGACGAGACTGAACGTTGAGGCCAGCCGGCACTGTGTTTGAGCTTGGCCTGTGGAATCAAGATATCCTGAAAGAGAAGACCCAGGGTCCCGACGCGCAATTGAGCCAGTGGATGGGCTTGTCTTGATGAAGAACTGACGCCCCGGAGACCCAGTACTGTCACATAAAATTAGTATATCTGATCTTTGGGCCTGCGAGGAGTAGACTGCATCTCGAGGCGAAAGTATGGCCCAAATCTCAAGTTGAATAACTTAACGAGCGCAACGCAGACGAGATGGAACAAAAAACGTACCTTGTGGGAGAAGGACCATATGTCGCGAGACAGACAGTCACCTGAGCCTGTACGGAGCTGACAGAGGCGAGGATACCTGCGACGACACCCCACTGTGATTTCATCGTCGTTAACACACGTAGTCTCGATACCGGTGGGAAAGCAGACGGCGTAACGGAAGATCTTCACCGATTGTTGTGAGGTAGCAAGGGCAAAATCGCGCTTCGCGTATTTGTGGAATGCAAGGAGTAATGAGCCAAGAGCAAAACAAATTTTGAAATGGATGATACTTCCGCTAGCCACATCATGTTTGTGCGGATTCTGCTTTTGGGGGAAGGGGCAATCCTTGCAAGATCTTCAAAAGTCCAACAGCTATTGCGTCGCCCATCAGCTTGTAACCCTCGCCAGTAAGGTGCAACCCATCGTCCCATAATTTATCGCGGGTAGCTTCGTCCGCACTTGCATATGGTATTATGCTGTGCAGATCGAATGTATGGCTGTCACTTGGTATAAGCTGCTGAATGCAATGTTGCCAAAATTACATATCCTTGTTTTCTGGGCATGAGAGAAACTTACAATCTATCTTCGTGGTGGTCTTTGATCATAGCATTAAGACTATCTCTCCTTCTCGGAATTCCCTGACTAGTTGCTGCCGCCTCGATAACATTAAGTGCTAAGACCTGGGCGCCTGTTTCTATTGCGACTGTCCAGACCTTCTCTGAGGTGATGTCAGTTTCAGTTTCACCAGCTTGAGAAACTCGGGGATTGCACGAGACCTGTCAAGGGGTCATCATTTTCGAGGCCAAAATCCTCGAACTTAAAAGCTTGAGAAGGGGGAGGGTGAGTTCTACTAACTTAGTCCCTCAAAGATCAGCTGAGGCTCTTTACCCCGGCCGATGTCATTTGTACCACCCATGATAATGATCCAGTCATATTGCTCCTTCTGGACGGAGGCTATACGATCGAGATAGTCACCGCCAACAACCTCGTCCCCAGAAAAACCATCCACGTCTATACTGATGTCGGACGACGGGACAGAATTCTCAAGTCCAATACGTAGATGATCTGCGTATGGGTGCCATTCCATGCCAAACTGCATTAGTTAGAAACCATTCTTTGCATACAGGGGGTGATAGATAGACCCTTGAGTAACCTGCAGTCAACGAATCGCCGAAGCAAAGGATTCGGAGACTCTTGGGTAGCGTACCACTCGTAGCCTGCGCGTCTACCATATTGAGACTATCGAGATCTGGCACGTATCCGCTGTCTCGAGAGTTTAAGAAGGATGATTCGGAAGAACAACAAATGGAATTGGGAAAAACTGAGCAGCCGCCCACTAGTGGGATAGCTCTTAGCTCAAGGAGACAATATAGCACCAGCCCCAGGACAAATATCATCACAAGGCAGCATTGAAGCACCAACTATTGACCACTCTAGATGACCAAAGATCATTGCTCCTGCACTAGCGAAAGAGCCTCAAGAGCGAGGCCAGGTAACGGCGATCTAGTCAGCCCTACGGAGTCGGCGCCTAGAACTACCTGATCAGTTTTCTATTTCTATTTCAACCGATACTAATCTCATCTGAGGGTGCTGAGTAATCATCTTTGCCCTTCAACAGCACGCAATGTCCAATTACCACGGAGTATAGTTCCTCTTTTATCTCCATCTTTGTCCATTAGTAGAGGAGAAGCAATAATGAATGCCTTCCTCCCGCATGCTTTCTTGAGCTTTTCGGGGCAGGTTGAGACTCGCTGTGCATAAGTCACAGAGGAGGTCCGACGCGGCTCTTGTCTCACCTTCCCTTTCGAGATGTAGGGACCGCAGTTATGCAAGGTGACGGTGAATCTCAAGGAGAAGAGCTGCGACGCACCAAGTCTAAGATGGCCACATCTCTATGATCCTATTCATCTTTGTGTTCTCCTTAACGTTCTACTACCATACGCATTTATTATGAGGACTCGATTAGCTGCCATCCTCTTTGTTCTGCTCCCTTTCTCCACAGCCAAGTATGCATCCCAGCCCATACACGAGCTTCGAAAAGGCGCCGTACCCAACCTTTCACGCCGTGATCAGATTTTCAAGCGAGATGTAGGCCCTTCGACGCTCTACCCTGAGCATAACCTCTCCGTCCCCATTGATCACTTTCACAATGAATCCATGTATGAGCCACACTCCAACGGCACTTTTGATCTCCGCTACTGGTTTGATGCTACGTACTACAAGGAAGGTGGTCCAGTGATTGTGCTTGAGTCCGGAGAAGACACAGGAACAGATCGTCTGCCTTACTTGCAGAAGGGTATTCTGCATCAACTTGCAGAAGCGACGAATGGAATTGGTGTTGTCCTTGAGCATCGTTACTATGGCACGAGTTTCCCAACGCCAGATCTGTCGACGGAGAACCTTAGGTTCTTGACTACACAGCAGGCGTTGGCTGATACAGCGTACTTTGCTCAGAACGTGGTCTTTCAGGGCTTGGAGGATAAGAACCTGACTGCGCCAAGCACTGCGTACATAGCTTATGGAGGATCTTATGCCGGTGCTTTTGTTGCGTTCCTGAAGACCACATATCCTGACATCTACTTCGGTGAGGCAATTGCCATAAGTATGTGCACGTCTTTGCTAACGGCCACCAAAAGGCTCTATATCTTCCTCGGGTGTGACCAAAGCCATTATTGATTTCTGGGCGTACTATGAGCCGATTCGAGAACATGGGCCGCCTGATTGCATATTAGCAACCCAGAAGCTCACCGATATCGTGGACAACATCTTGATCGGGAAGAATAATAGCAAGCTGACGAATGAACTCAAGACCGTATTCGGCTTGGAAGAAGTCGAGTATGACGATGACTTTGCGAATGTTTTAAGCTATGGCATCAGCGAGTGGTAAGTCTTTCGGAGCTCATGATCTCCCTGCCCATAACTTTTAGGACTTGCGAGACCTGTTCCAGGAGTGCCCATTATGTGGCATGCACCTCCGACATGTCTCATCACTCCTGACACATATTTGGACGGTATGCTGATGACCAAACGGCGAGAAGGCAGGGACGTAATTGGGATCCAGCGGTCAATGATCCTTCTTTCTCACAGTACTGCAACAACTTGACCTCCCACACTACTCTCTACCCGACATCAAGAAATCAGACCAGCACGGTGAAGAAGCTGATCGCGGCTGGCGGCTACGGTGGACAATCCTCAGTACTCACCACGCAGATGCTTAATTTCATAGGCTATATCAACACTACCTTCGTCGTTCCATGTGAGGAGGGAGGAGAAACGCTGGATGAGTGCGCCACTACCCACAATGAAACATTCTATGCCTTGGACGACATCACTCAAACTTGGCGCAGCTGGCCCTATCAGTATTGCTCGCAGTGGGGCTTTCTTCAGACCGGCTCTAGTGTTCCAGCTAATCAATTGCCTCTCATTTCGCGGACTATCACTCTCGACTACGAAGAGATCATCTGTCGTGACGCCTTTAACATTACAACTCAGCCAGATATCGAGATCATCAACGCCTACGGTGGCTACGACATTGCCTACGACCGACTAGCTTTCATCGACGGTGAAGATGATCCTTGGAGAGGAGCCACGCCGCATGCACCAGAAGCGAAGAGCAGGACAAGTACTCTTGATCAGCCATTCATCTTGGTTGCTGATGCTGTGCATCACTGGGATGAGAATGGACTATTTCCCAACGAGACAACAGCTGATTCACCCCCTGCACCCGTTGCAAACACGCAAATGGACGAGGTGGCGTTTGTGAAGGCGTGGATGGAGGAGTGGAGGGCGGAATTCAATGAGCTTTGAGAGGTCTTTGTCGAATCAATCACCTATCTCAAGAGGACAAGAAGGGTTCGCTGAGCCGTTAGTGCCGATCACCCACTGAGCAAAGACGTCAGCTTATATCGTCGTTCATAGGAAAATAGATACATCCAATTTTTCCTTAGCAACTTCATATTCATGATGTTCTACGCAATCCCATTCCCTCCCCTCATTCCCCCATTC